>JANHGO010007659.1:0-56003 GCA_024606505.1 Aquila spilogaster
AAAATACAGATCCTAAGGCATCAACTGGAAAGCATGGCACAGAAACTACTTAACAAGTTCTGCATTTTGTCACCTTGATGACAGCTGAGCAGCCTCGCTGGGACATCATGGAGCCACCATGAACTACTGAGAAGGCCACGAGCATCCATGGGGTGCTCAAGGCCGGGCTGGATGGGGTCCTGGGCAGCTTGATGGGGTGTGGGGCAGCTCTAGCTGTGGCAGCAAGGCCGCAGCTCAATGATCACTCCAAGTTTGTTTTCTCCCTTTGCTTTTTTGGGAAGGCACTGGCAGTGCACCCAGCCAGGCTCACCCCTCACAGCCTGCAGGAGCTTTGGGAGCTCAGCTCAATGACTTCACCTTATACTCAGGTTGGGCTTCATCTCTTTCATGGGAATCACCTGGTAGCCCGCTTTGTTTAGTGCATGTGCTCAAGCTGTGGAGGGGAGGAAAGGATATAAGTAGTAAAACACGTGTTGAGTAGAAACAACTTCTAGTTTCCTCAGTATCATTTTCAGTGTTCTAGCCTAGCTCTTATTTTACTTTTTTTTTCTATTTAAGTACTCTACAGCCATTAATAAGCTTACACCAGCCCAGAATGCCATTAGGACTCAAGGAAATGCTATCTTGCCAGGATCCGGGCAGCAATACTTACAAAGGGCTTTGTTTGACTTTGTTTTGGGTCTCTTTCCATCCAAGAGACGTTTTTAGTTTGGCTGACACCCTTTGTAATTACGAGCTGGTGGCAGAAAGCCAGAACCCAAATCTGCTTTCTGAGCCCAACGCAGCGCATTCGTGCCAAGGTAGGGTTTTACAACTTCTAAATGCTTTGTAATCAGTTAAGCAGGTTTTGCTCCTGTCGGATTTGCCTTTGTAGTTTTAGTAAGGAAGTAGATGGTTTTCCTTCCTGCGATGCCTTTATCTACAAATGGCATCAGAACTGAAGGTTGTTGTGCAGACAGGAGCTGCAGGTGGGGCACTGCCTGCTCTCCATTTCTTTTCACCCTCTGCGTGTCGTTACCTCATTTTTGCAGGTTCAGTCTCAGCAAAGCAGTGCTTGCTTACAGCTGTTCCTCATTGCCAGGAGTGTGCCAATTGCTGGGAGGAGCGTCAATTTAGCCTGAATTTTGGCCCCAGGGCTGCTCCCCATCCTGCCCCTTCCCCTGACTGTGGCACTGGCAGAGTCTGCTACATTTTAGGTCCTTTGCCCTGAGACTGCCTGAGCTTCTGAAGCTTTTTGCTTGAGCCAGACTGCAGGTGGAGCAGCCTCTTCCCCAGTGGTAGGACACCTTGCTCTTCTAGTGGGGTCACAGCTCAGGTGGTGGCACGTGCCAGACAGGGCTGGGGCTCTCCCAATAGCACTGCTGCTCCGGGCTCTCAAAGCCCTTTCAGAGCTGGATTTTAAGGATGGTGGGATGTGTGGAGAGCTTCAGGGCAGCTGGAGAAGGCCAACTGGACAGGCACCAAAAACCTCGTGTTGGATTGCTGCGGCAGGGGCGCTGCCCTGGACACTGTGATTGATAGTGTTGTTGGAGCACAGTCAGCTCTGCAACGTGGCTGCTTTGCTCAGGGAAAGCTGCGGGGCCCGAGGCTAGACCCCAAGTTCACAGAATATCCCACATTGGAAAGGAACCAACAAGGATCATCGAGTCCAACTCCTGGCTCCACACAGGACCACCCAGAAATCAAATCCTGTATCTGAGAGCATTGATGTGCTCTTGGGAGGCAGGGGCATGGGTAAGATGCTGGGCATCAGACAAGGAGTTTGTGGGGTTTGACTACAGCTCCTTCACCCACTACTGGGAGCTTTATGAAAATACAGAGCAGGAGATTGCTGGAGAGCAACAGGAGGAAGCGAGGCAGGGGCTGAGGTGTGTGCATGGCCCAGGTCACAGCTCCCCCCATGCCTGCTGGCACAACAAGGACGCTCTGCACACCATCTGAAAGGCTGCAGGAATGTATTTTGACTCTTCTGATGAGCCTACATGAGGGAGGAAAAAGTTGAAAGAAATGAGAGAAACCTATTTATGGATACTGAAGATAGCTTGAGGCATCACAGAACTGGAAGTCAAAGGGGCCTGCCCCTTATTATTGCACTTTCCGTAGACATAATTTGGTACCACATTTTTAAGTTAACAACTCTCCACGACAACACTGTAAGAGAGAAAACTCATTTTCAGCATCTTGGTCAGGTGGAAGAATTATAGTACCCCTGGGAAGGGACAGAACCATCCCTTAGCAGGCACTACATTTTTCACCTGGGTACTCAGCCCTGACAATGAGCTTAGAAAGAGGGAATCTCTCAGAGGTAGATTCAGCTCATCCTTTCACACATCAGCTCTTTGTTCCAGGCCTTACTATGTGGTCCAGTGGATGTTACTCGGTCACCTCGGCTTCCCGTTCATGTACTACAGCACTGTGCCACTACTGCTGGGTACTGCCCTGCAGCTGCACTTTGGCATCTTATCACTAACAGCTCAGAGATTTGCATTGTATTTTGTCACTTACAGCTACGAGATTTGCATTATATTTTTCACTCTGGAGTGAGCTGGAGCTGCTCTCAGCATCATTGCCCCTGGGGACATGTGAACAAGGAAATTCAACAACAAACAGAAAACCAGATACAGCTGTTACAGATACCATGCACATCAGATTTGGAAGAGATCCTTGTAATGCTAAAAGTAGCTTCCAACATGCATTGCCAGGCTCTGGTTGCACAGGCTCAGGGCTGATCCTCCTGAGGAGCACAGGAATTACTACCTGGAGCTGAGATATGTCCATGCTTTACAGATCCAGATAGGACCTCCTCCAGCATGAGTAGGAAGGAACAGAGCTGAAGGTGCAGAAAGCTAGGGTAAAACAATGGAAAAAATCTATGGAACTTCATTGTTTGCTCACTGGGATCAGAAGCACCCCAAAACACACCTTAGATGCCAAGGATTTTCTCTGCTATCCATAGCTTCTTCATTGTGATTTGTATTTTGATGAAGCTTTCAATATTTCCATTCATTCCTGGGGTCAAGTAGCAATGCCCCAGGACTCTCCCAAGGTCAAGACATCGCTAAGGGATGGTACCAGCCCCACAGGTCTGGTTTCTCTCCCATTACTAGGAGCACCACTACACAAACAGCTAGCTTGATTAAGCACAAACCCACTTAAATTTTCCAGTCACACTGAGTCCAGCACAGCTCTCATCACAGGAAAGAATGATGACTGGCACCAGCACGATGCCTAAATTGGGACTGCACTGGGATCCAGACCTCCCAGGTTTCCTCAGAGCCTGGCAGGACTCCGCCACCTTCTTGGCCCAGCCAGTTCCTCTTAAATTGCTTCATGTCTTTTAATGATTACCTGTCCCAGAGTTGAAATGCTCTGACAGCAGCTGTGGTTTTGGCAAAGGCCCTCCTGTGAACTTCCTGCTCAACGCCAGATAGTCAAGTTTGTGGTTTGCTGCATGCTGCTTGCTCTGGCACTGAAATGAAACCAGTTCCTCCTCAAGTCTGATGTTAAATCACAGCCCCTGTTTCATCCTGCCAGGAAACCTCACTTCTCCTCCAGATAGGCACCTTTGGCCAGCTCCAAATGAGAGCTTGACCTTCAGCTTCCTCCTCAACCAGGATCCTAAAGTCATTGCCTTCTTGGCTGTATCTAATGAGGTAATTTGGGGATTACCGTTAGTGACAGATCAGCTGGCAGGAGAGAGCCTGGGTCTGTGCTCAGAGAAGCCTGAATGCCAGGGGAGTCTGAAACAGCCCAGCAGAGCCCAGGGACTATGAGAGGATCAGAGAGAGACTGGCCAGAGAAGCAAGACTCACTGAGAGGCTCACAGACAAGGCCCAAGAGGAACCAGAAAAGCTGGGGGAACCTAGTAGACTTGGGGCAACATAACAGCTCTGAACTGGACACTCGCTATATTTCTGTGTCTGCCCTTGTGGGGTGAGTTGCATGGAGAACATATATTACTGGTCCAGCACTAGGGCAGTACAGGGCTGCACTGGAGTAGGAGTGAGGAAGTTCTTCTCAGTTTCTTGGCCCTTGAGGAGCAGTGGTCACTCAGAGAAATAAGTAAGCCCCAGCCCCGTACCTGCTGGCTTGAGACATGAGAGTTCCCAGAGCACCACACTGTATCACCTAAGGCATGATATACTCTCTGCTGTACTCATGAACACAACCCAAGAGAGGAGAACTGGAGAGAAGGGAAGGAAAGGTTATTATGGTCAATGTGGGACTTTCCCTTCTCATATAAACATCTTCCTCATCACTATGTTCTGCAGGGCTTAACTAGCTTACCTGCTCTTTGAGCGTCACTGACTGCATGGGCTTGTCTTCCAGGGGCCATAAGGACAGCAAGACGCACAGCATGGAGCTATAGCTGACCCTGTGCAGCTCTGCAGGAGCTTGGGATGCTCTGCAGCTGGCCCAGCATGCTAGAGCAGTCCCTAGGCAACCTGCACCAGAGCCACCGGATGCACTGCAGGGAGTCTGCTGCCACTCAGCACAGTCCTGGGTGTGCACAGGCAGGGGGCACTGAGCAGATGATGTGAATGCAGCCCTAAGGAAATCACTGCTTACCTTTCCCAAGTCACAGCTTTAAAACAAATCTGACTCCTGCCTAAAAGCAAGACTGTATCCTCAAGCCTCCTAGGAAAACAGCACTATGAACTTAGCTTTGGTTCCATTTTTTCCACGAGAAAAGCCAAACCAATTAAAGCATTTATAAATGCTTTAAGGGATCTGAACAGACTCTTCTAGAGGAAGAAAAAGATTCTGATTCAGTAACAGAAGATCAGCAGAATGCAGGGTTGAAAGACACTGGTGGATAGAAGCATTGTTAATTACATAAGCATTGTAAAGCATGGGTTATAAAAGCACTACACCCCTCCCCACATTGATTTTTAAAAATGTACCTTTCCCACAGCAGTTTCATAGCTTTCTTGGGTACGATTCTGCAAGTAATTTGAGGAAATACGTAACGGAGCAATACCATCTCTTCAAACATCCGCACTTGCACTAACCACAGCCAGCAACCTCAGAGCATACCAGCTACAGCATCATCCTAGCTCAGCAGGGGAAGGGAGGGCAACAAGCACCGATGGACTTTATTCAATGTTTTTATTTTTGTACAAAAAGGTTTAAAACTGTAAGCAGTCTGAAAGCTAAGAAAATAAAACCCGATATGTCGCGCTGCCCAAAACATCGGTGTTTTCTCAGTTCTTGAAGTTGCAAGCTATGCCACAAGTAGATTTGGGCTCAGGTGGGGAATGCCAAACTGCTGAGCTCGTGCGTTTGAAATACCGAGGCTTGCTCTTGCCAAAAATGTCTTCCAGCTTAGGGCTCGCTATTAACCCGAAGAGCTGGTCAACATTCACTGGATGATAGTATTGGTGCAGAATGGCTTGATTAAGCTGAGACCCTATGAAAGCAACCATATCAGAGAAGCAGACTCAAATAAATCGTCAATGCTTTGCTTAAGGTATCCTTTCCCTTAAAGCCCACAGGACAGTTACTCTTCTCCACTCATAACCCCCAAAAACACAGGGCAACCTGCACAGTGAGTGCAATCAACAGCCTTCCCGCTCATTGTAAAGCTTTGAACACCACATCCATCTCCAGGTTGCCAACAACACTTGTTTTACGTCACTTGTCACCACACTAGAAATACCCCAAACTTGCCACATCTTGTTTTACCACAGGGGGAAGGGCTGCCTCAACCAGTGAGCCCCCACCATTCTCTCACAGCCCTGAATCCAAACACACACAGAACTTCGGTTTAGCTTTAACACAACAGCACTTGCACGAAAGCAGATCCAGCCCCCCCTCACCACTCGAAGCCAGCAGCTGCCAACAGTGCTGAAGCCTCACACTCCTGAACTGTACTTTAAAGAAGCTGAGATCACACTGAGCAGATCCGGAGAGCTCCTGCTTCCCAGGGAAGGAATTAAAGACCAACCAAACTTGGCACCTACCATCAGCCCAGGCAGGGACAGGCTTCCGAGGTTCATTCTCATCATCTGTGGAATCATCACTGTTCAGATCCATCCCGTAGTTATTGGGGGACCTGGATTCTTCCGTGCCCTTTGGAGGTGCTAAGCAGGATGTGGAGATAGATTTCTGAAACCACAGAGACAACATTTATGAGGGCAGCAAACAGACCTTGCAGCCTGACAGAAGAGTTTGCTTTGCTAGGGCAGGCTTACCCAGTCCGACCCCTTGCAGGCATCCCAAAGCTCTGGCATTAGCAAGACAAACAGGCTGTACTAAGATCCCAGATTAGATCCCACAGCAATATGGTGTTAACGTATCTATGGTAGAACCCTCACACTAACCCGAAGCCATGAGCTACGAGGGAGGTTTACAGTGCTGGGCAAGGAACATCAAAGTAAAGGTAGCCAGAAACAAGGACTGACAGACTTTCTAGAGGAGATTCTTCATATACACATTTATTTTCATTCCTAGTTTAAAAAACAGGAGACCAGAAGGGTTACTCAACTGTGTATGGGAATACTTTTACCTACACATTAACTGAAACACCTGTAATATTCTTATTAGACAGGTAATCTGGGGTGAAATTTCCAGAAGTGCTCAAATCCTCTGGCTTTTCTTCTCTTTTTTCTTTGCAGATCTGTTTTGAAACCACGTCCCGATGAAAGCCAAGCCCAGGACTGTGTACCACAGCGGGAACTGCAAACTGCAGAACTCAAACAGCTGCTTACTCAACCTGCAGCTTTCAAGCCGTGGGGAACTGCCTGCCAGCATCTGGTGAGGATAGAGCTAGGGCTCCATTTCACTCTGAAGCTGCAGGTCAGGACAGCAAAGACAAAGCCTGGAGGGACCTGCTGCCTTAAGAACAGGGAATAACTAGAAGACCTGACAGTTGACCTGACAGTTGCACGTAGTTCAGAAGTGCCTAGAGGTACTGACCAGAGGATAAGCCAGGAAAGGCATCATTATGCAGATATTACCACAAACTACTGGTATACCTCTCTGAAGTGCCTGTGTACTGGTGAGCACAGTACAAGGAATAAATGATGAAACAGTGATGTGCTGCAGTTGCAGGGCTATAGTTCTGTTGGGTTCATAGAGGTATGGTGCAAAGAAGATGGAACCAGGTACTCTTTTTTGGTGCCAAGCAATAGTACAAGAGGCAATGGGAGCAGCCTAAACTGAAATTCAGGAGGTTCTGTCTGAATACCAGGAAATGCTTCTCTACTGTGGTTGTTCAGAGAGGTGGTAGAGTCTCCTTTCTTGGAGATTATCAAAGCCTGTCTGAAAACAGTCCAACGTAAGTTGCTTTACATAACCCTGCTTGAGCAGAGGTGTTAGACCAGCCACCTCCAAAGGACTCCTCATCTTCACCATTCTTTTAGCAGTGTTCTTTGCATTCAATCCAAGTACAGGATTACACTGTATAAGTACAAAAGCAGTCACTGTATTCTGTGACTTGCTCGCTGTCTTTGTAAGCCTTTTCTGGCTTTTTTTTTTTTTCTTTTTTAGAAAGGTAGTGCAAGAACATACCACATATCAGTAAGCACTTGGCTTTTGGACACATCGCTCAAACCCATTCACATGTTTCATGGCAGATCTGACTTTCACTCTTTACAACGTGGACAGACACAGAATAAAGAAGTCAGCCATGGGACAAGAGACAGAAAGGGGTGTTTACTGCCAAAAAGGGTACTTAGGGCTGACTGACTCTAGCAGCTTTTTCTTCACCCCTCCAGATACTGAGTCTAAACAGTTCAAGTCCAAACAAGCTTCTGGAGATTTAAGCAGCTAAACAGACTTTACAGGCAAGCCTGAATCAGCGTTGCTACTGGCTCTGCAAGCTAAACTGACACCTCATGGTGTGCTGCCATCCTGTGGTCATTTCCAACATCTTTTCAAGAAGAAAACAATTGCTTTTCGTTCATGTTGTCCCGCACTGAGCTCTCAGCCAAGTACCAGAGAAGAAAAACTTCTCCTTCCTCACTCTGCACAAGCCTCAGTTAAACCCCAACAGTCTCTTTAGAGGATTTCACCTCCTGCTCACCTTCTTCATCGCTGCCAAACAATAAATCGGCAGGTTAAGAACAAAGCATAGGAGCAAATCAGATATTACAAATCCATTTAAGGGCTCCACTGGAACTGAAGCTCACCTTTACAGTTTTGCTCAGGCACATGCTGGAGGCAGCAGTAAAAGATTCTGGTTGCTCAATTTTTCTCTCTTCTGCCAGCTGCTGCTTGGGCTCCTGCAGACCATCTCCCTTCTGTCAAGACATAAGAATTAAGTTATTCATTAACATTCACTCAAGCAGAACAATCAGGCTATCTCTGGAATTTATTTTCTGAAGAAATCCTCTACTCCTTTGTCTTTGGTAGGGCGAGGGGGAAGAGATTAAGAATCACACAGATAAAGTGACAGCTGTCTTGGCTCAGATTCAGATCAGTGAAGTCTCTAGAGCCCACACTCTTATCACTTTCAGCTAGTTATTAGAGGTCACTGCAGTGGATTCTGGTTGCTCGGCTCTCTTCTCCTGCCCAAGCAGCTAGTGCAGCTGTTCTGAGCTTTCTTCCTCTTAATAAAGAGGAAAGCTTTGCAGTACTTGAGCTCCATTTCAACCCAAACCACTTTATCCAGGTGTTTCATCTGCCACTCTCCTCAGCAGGGGAGAAGCTAACACAAGGGGAAGAGCTATAGCCACTCAATTAGATTCAGCTTCTTTTATCTGGAGAAGCTTCTCTGTGCCTTACTCCAGCCCAGCTGCTGGTTATACATAAGGAATTCAGGCTTTCATTAAATTTATATAGCAAAAAGAGGAGTCCCATGGCTAACACCTTCTAAACTAAAAGCAGTCAGAACAAAAAGAAGGAAATTTATCCTCAAGAGTGGTACCATTTGAGACATTGATTATCTTTTAAACTTGTGCAGAAGGCAGAAGAGTGAGGCATTATTTAAAGTGGAATGAAAATATTACTACGATATTTTGCAACAAGCAGCTTTGACTAAGTAATAGCTAACCTTGAAACACCAAGAAGTAACAAAGGACTTGGAAAGCAAGTCCCATCTTAAAGAATAACGAAGTTTGCCTGTTCCAGACCTTACTGCTTTACAACAGAATTTGTTGCAAGCCACTGTAACTCCTCACCTTTGTGTTTTTATCAGCAAACACCGTGGACTCCGCCTGTGAATGGGGGGCCTTCTCTTTCCCCCACTGTTTGAGATCCCTGGGAAACAAAACTGTAGTTTAGTTACACAGAAAAGCATGTTTCCACCCCTCCCTACTAGCTTCCTTATAGGCTCTGGCTTTAGCGCCCCAAACCTTTGGAATCACCTGATGCTCACATCAGACTCCCAACTGCAGCAATACTGTTTATATTTATTGCTTTGCCATGCCTGTTGCTAAGTCCCCCCCTCCAGAATAGAAACAGGCTAATACCTCTCCTTCGCTTGTTCCATCTGTCGCTGCTCTACAAGATTTTTCAGTTCCAAAACTTTTCCTTTTACTTCCACTTCAACTTCTCTCCTTTTCTGCAGTAGTTCTTGCTGCTCAAGTTTATCTTCCTCCTGAAGAAGAACAGCAAACATGTAACCTTCCAATTCAAGTGGGAAAAGATGGGGTGGATGTGAAATGAGGTCTTTGAGACAAATCATGCTCATTACATACAATTCTTATCTTTCATAGCCTACCCACTACCAGTTGGGCAGTATTCCCCCTCAATCTCCACAAGTTCCCTGGTGCTCAAACCCAGCATTAACTGTCTAGACAGAAATCTTGCAGCAGATACATCCACTTCCCCAAATCCCTGTGGCTCTTGACAGTAATTGCTCCCTGTCCCACCGGGCAGATCGGCACATGGGTTCCTTTCCTCTTCTATGTGAAGGAGGAGCCTAGAGTTGTTCTTACCAACTTGAGTATTTTCTGCTTCCACACATCAGTTTCCCAAGGCTTCTTTGATAGTTTTTTCTTGCTCCGTTCCTCTGACACCTTTTCTTCCCGCACTTGGGAGAGGCGCACCTGAAAAAGCCCCATGCATCTGCTCCACCGCTCCTCAGGACACACAGCCTTTTCCAAACGGAGGATGGGGTGAGCTTCTGAAGTCTGAAGACTGGTATTCAGGTTCTAATAAGACTGGGAACCCAGCACCAGGCACATGTGCACTGTATTTAGCACCAACCTTGTGCAAGTCCACCACTTACTACAGGTCATGTGAAGAGACACCCACCACCTGGAGTGCTGGAAGAAAAGAGCACAGAAGCCATTACAGAAGTACAAAGTACATCCTTTCACCCTGTTGTATGTGATTCTCTCCAGAACAAGGGCATCTAGCATCTGGTTTGTGTTTTGTCTCAAAATGCTACTGTCAGCTGAGCTGCAGTATGAATCGAGGACCTGAAACCTGAACCCCAGACACACTGCTTTTGCCTGAGTTGTCCCAGTCAATGCACTAGCACATGCACAGGAGCAGGCTAGCCAGAGCCGTATGTACTTTTGGCTGCTGAGGTTTTGGGATAGGCTGAGGGAAGCATGATTCCCTCTTTTTCTAGGTCCGAACTTTTCCAGAGGTCAGTCTAGTCCACTCCTCAAAGTGAGCAACCATCTATTTTCCTGGAGCTCTATCCAGGTCAGCTTAGCACAGCCTTCCTCACTCCTGAAGAACCTACACTGTTATACAAAAGCAGCAGCAGTCTGCACATAGCCACAAATGGCTGATCCTGGCATATTTTTCTCTACCTGTCCTCAAAAAAGGGAGGAGACAAAGCCTTAAAAACAGATACAATACAAAACACGTACAGCTGCTGCTGCCACATCTACTGGTCAGGTGCATTCCTTGCTCACTTGGTAGCTATGCCTTCCTGCCATGCTTCTGCAACCACTGTGCCTTCACTGTCTGTAATACTGTGCGAACACCTGGATAACACTGTCTCACCTGCAGGGCCTGTTCACAGGACAGTCAAGGGATGCTGCCACATTCCTTGAACACAGAGCGCTATAGACACTGCATGTCAGAACAGGAATGTTTAGCATCACTGCGGAGGTATGGAGAACAAAAGCCTCCCCTTGTTAGACAGAATTTCAAAGTCTATTTTAGATGCAGGTTTTCGCACCACCTGATTAGTCACCATGAGCAGCAACCCTGTGCTTGCTCACATCACGCCAGTGGCCTGTTGCACCCGCTTGGTCTCACAAGCTCACTTCACTGTGATAATTTCATTATTCTGAATGGCTCAAAGCTTAGTCAGGCTTCTTACCTTTTCATCACCCTGTAAAATCTTCTGTTCCATCCGCTTTTTCTTCTCCTCTTCCATTTGTTCCACCCGCTCTCGAGCCTGCAGTGCCTTCCTCAGTCGCTCTTCCCTCTTCCTGAGAAATGTGTGTGCAAGAGGGGCCTGTTAGCTTTGTTTGCTCTAACACAGAGGATGACCAGGGAACAAGGATTTGCCTTGCAAACTTGACTTTGTGGCTCATTTTCTAGCACAGCAGCCTGCCATGGATCATGAGAAAACAATTATTTTGCTTGAATTGCTTTGGCTGAGCTTAACCCCAGCTCATATGTGGATTAAGTCCACCAGAAACCAGCAGGTGCTTTGCACTGATGCAGTTATTACTGCAGCAAGGCATGAGCAGTAGGGGTCGAGGTGCCCAGGGATCATCATCTGCTAAATGCTCCTTGCGGGTGGGATGCACAAAGCATGGTACAGAAACGCTGTCTGCCTGGCAGAAAAAGACTTCAAGGCAATTCTGCGCTGAACCAAGGAAGGAGCAGGATGTAAGGGACTCAACTCACTGCTTCATTTCTGCCTGCCGCCGTCTCTTTTCCTCCTCCACTTTCTTTTTCCTTTGTTCCTCAGCCTCCTGCTTCTTCCTGAGGCTTTCCAGTCTCTGCCGCTCCTTCTCCTGAAGGGAGATGAGTTCAGACTATACCAATTGCTGGGGCCTGTTTCTGCCCTCAGGCTGCTTGTGCACCAGCAGCTAGAGGCTAAGCAGCCTGCTAAACAAAGAAGTCCCTGTCAGAGTCATGTTCACCCACACACAGGGATGGGAAGTGAATAATAGGTAAGAAACAATGCAGATTTGGCAGCAGCACTTATTCAACTGCACCATCTTCTCAGAGACCAAGAGTCATGGAGATGGCAGGGAAACACTGAAGTCTTTCAGCTGTACAGAGTACATTTCAGGCAAAGGAAGTTACCCAGCACTCCAATGCTATAGGTGACCACCTGTAGCAAACACTTCTTGCTCAGGACAGTGTTACCTATGTCAGCAACTGGGAGAAGCAGGGAGAAGGTACAAAGTGCAAGTAGTCATGCTTAGAGGCCGAAAGGTTTCTCAGTAGTTCCCAGCTCCAGCAGAACACACCTGCAAAGGAGATCCTGCCACCTCACCACTACCATGGCCAGTTTACATTTTTGGACAGAACAGAAGAGCTGTGTGGAAGCCAGTGTGAGAGGAAAGAGCTGTCAGGGCTCGTGATGCAAGAAGCACAGCCATTACCGCCCTCCAACCCCGCAGTTAAGTGTGTCATTACTTACAACAAAGTCTCCCTGTAGAGAAGAGACGCGCAGTGAGTAAGAAATACTAGAACTCTGCATCACTGTCCACCACCCCTGTTAGCTGCAGCTCCTTACAAGTACATGCTAGGAAACCCACTGCCTGACCCCACACAGTCTGTCTCTCAACCCTGAAACAGCCAATTATGTGACACAAAGGCAGATTCCCATTGCGAGAAGAGACGCTTCCCATTTTACCACAGTTAAACAGTTCCAGAACATAAAGTGTTTTTGCTGACTATGGACAAAGCAGTGAGATTTCTCTGCATCTGAAGAAAGACTGAAGACTGGTGCTAAAAACAAAACAAACAACCCTGGCCAGTAACAGTGTCTGTGGTCTTGCTTTGCTTCACCTGTCCAATCAGTTTCCCTCCCCTGGTGAGGCTGAAGTAGAGTCGTGAGGACAGTTTGCTGTTATGACCTACACTGATCCACAAGAGCCAACAGACCCAGGAACACACTTATGCTTTTTTAAACAGTCATCCTGCCACTCCCCCAGACTTGATCCTCTCCTCCAGCTTTGTGAGGGGAAGTGGGATTCTGATGCACCTTAAGATCAGGTCGGGTGGGAGTATTGCGTTTGATGAAGTTCTTTATGACACCCCCACGTCCTGTGGACCCAGAGGTTGCGAGTAGCTGGTTTCTCTGCACAGCCTGAAGGAAGTTTTTCAATGGTCTTACAACCTAAGAGGAAAAGATGGAAGGAAGTTAGGACCTGCCAGGGAAAGGGAGGCAAGGAGGGGCCATGGCAAAGACTCACCTTGCTAGCTGGAGAAGCAGAAGGTGGAGTCTGGTTTGCAGAACTCATGTGCTTCTCATCCAAAGGGGATCGGGCACCACATTCTGGATGCTGCCCATTCCATGTAACACCCATTGCTTGCTTACAGCTTCTTGTCCTGTTGGCATTGGCAAGAGGAACATGAAGTCCCCATTAAGCTCCTCAAGTTTTAACAGGAGCATTTACTTCCTGTTTCACAGCTCCCTCTGCCTACTCACTACCACCAAAGCAGTTGGACCTCCTAGAAGTCAGTCAACTATGGAGCAGGAGCACCATCTAGTCTTCTATGGACAGGAGAGGCACATGACAACTTGGTAAGGGAACACCCAAGTTTCAGAGCAGTGATATACAACATCACTCCCACTCTCTCATTCCTCACTCTAATTCCCAGTAAGCAAATGTATATCATATCTGGTATCAACAACAAAAGACAGACATAATCCACATGCGTTAGCAACTAGCCATTCCAGCTCACTTCACTGGCAAGGTTTCATTTGCTTTATGCACGCTTTGGACTTCCACAGAAACATGACCCATGTCAGAATTCCCATTACGTGTGCCCACTAATGACAGTGGGACACAGGGGGACCGCCTCACTGCACAGCTGGGGCCCAATACAGCAGCAGTTCCAAGGAAAGCTGCAGATCCTGACCCATCACATGTTGTTAAGCACCCACATGAGAACAGAGGTTACCGCTACCCTCCCTTCCCACCCATCACCTGTAGCAAATCCACCCCAGCAAAACCTAATGGGGCAGACTAAGGACAAAGCTAAAAGCAGCTCAAATCTCACATGAAACATAAGTAATATAAGCAGTGAGAAAATAAGTCAGGCATTCCAGACACTTGCACAAGATAAAAATAAATAGGTTGGTCACCTGCTTGTGCTGCTGTCTGAAACTACTCCCAGACCACCCCTTTATGAGCCACTCAGAGTCACATCTAAGCTGTGAGGTAACAGTGCTGTTTTAGTAATCTGCTGGTTTGTGCATGAACTAATGCATCTGGGATTCAGGTCTGGCTTGGGGAACAAAAAAGGCTGAAGAAATCAGATGGAACTCCTACAACATAAGATTTCAAGACTCCACTGGGGAGGGGGACAGAAAGGGAAACATGCAAAGCTTTTTAAAGAAATTATTTAAGAAGGCCAAGCCTAACTCCCCCCCAGACCACTGGTTCATTCCTCCCTTGCAAATGTCTCGTACCAGATGCGTGAAGGATTCTCCTGGGACTTGGCACAGAGGGCTCGTTCTTGGTTCTTGTTCTGGTGTTCACCATTTGGATTTATGCAGCTTCCTGTGAAGAAATCCATAGTCAACACCACATTCAAGGCATTCTGCAGGGCTCTTACTCCTATTCTGAGCCCCATAGCACGTAACAAAACTGCAAAAGCAGAAGCCTATATGGCTACATTGAATATCCGTGCTGTACACAAACTGCAAAGCATTCATTTTGTACAGACCCTTCTGAATAAGCACAACTTGGCTCACCAGAAGGACTGCAGGTACTCTTACTTCTATTCCAGCTACAGCTGCTATGGGATACTACAGATCCCATAGTCTGAATATCTCTCTCTTTGCTTTGAGGCACAGTAAATAAGCATGATGTTTAAATCTTCACCTAATGCAAACCCAAAGAGGACAAGGATGTCAAGGTGTTTTAGCACAGTATTATACTACATAGAAGACTACAAGTCTGAGTGTTCTTGTTTCAAGTGTTCCCACTTATTTGTTATAAAGACTGAAGTTTCACTAAACTGTGTTTGTCTCAAAGCTTGGATAAAAACCTTCACAAGGATTTACAAGATGTCCTTGCTTATCTAACTGCATATGTCTCAGCCCCTCAGGAGATCGCAGGTTTACCTGAAAAACTACCTTGACTGGTCAAAAGCAGTTTTGTTTCCACATAAGTCCCAGATTTCCCACAAACCCTCATGTAGAGTCCTTAGTCTGTGTGCCTCTGTGGCTTCATACAAGAAAAACAAGACTAGCTCAACATTACCTTCATTATTCCCTGTTTGCTCCTCAGAAGGAGACAAGTGCTGTGCAGGAGGGCTGGCAGCTTTTTCACTTTTGCTTGAAGTGAGCAAGTTTTCAGGAGCCTAAAGGAGAGGGAAACAAACATTATCTTAGCACCGTTCTCCCAGAGGAACAAGACTGCAACATACCTTCGATCCTGGAAAAAGAAGAAAAACAATCAGTCACTCCCAACTGCAATCCTACTGCTAGCCTAGGGACTCTTCCTCCCAGCCAGAGTTGTGCTAGACGGATACATACTGATTCACTTCAGTAACACAAGGCTCTGCTCATGAAACTCCCACCGAGGCCACTAAGATGACTGTTGCCCAGCGTTTTCTCATCAATAACTTTGGTCTGACTTCAGGTCAAATAAAGTGCCTCAGGAGTGAGGGACAGCTTCTATACACTTTGGAGACATAAGTTCCAACTACAGATATTCTATTCTTGAAAGAAAGAAATTCCTTTAAAGTATCTAAGATTACAGTATAATTATATGCTTTAAACACCATTGTAGTATATTCTCAGGAGTATAAAGTCACTGAGGCACAGCATGCAGACTGCCTGCACATACACACAGGACATGCCTTCCCCTACCTGCTAGGCTACCACCACCCACAGTAGATCCAGCTGTCCACTTGTCCTTCTGCAGCTTCCCAATGGTATCAGTTAACTGTTTGGAGGCAGAGCCAGCCCCTTTCTCTGCTGGGCTAATTTTTAGATAAGCTGGTTTACAGTACTATTACACAAGGTATTTTTGCCAGTTCAGAGGATGGGTTGGGTTTCTTTGTCTTGCTAGCATTGAAGACTGATGTGAGCTTGCTGCAAACACAGCCTCTCTGGCAAAATAAAGTACATTAACTTGAACTGCCTTTCTGAATCCTGTACTTCAAATCAGCCAGGCAACAAAGACTCGCTAAGAATATACACAGTCAATCACCATGTCCAGATGACAGGCAAAAGCTTGCAGACTGCCAGGAATCTGTCCAACAACCTCTGAAAGCTCCATCTTAAAGAGGCCTTAGCAAGGGACAAAAGGCCCTCGTCCACCAGGAGCTTGTAGCCAACAGGCATAACAAGCTGCCCAAGCACTAGGAAGGCTGTGCTGTCCAACTCAGCAGCGCCTTTGCTAAGCTTGAAGCGATGTGACAGAATCAACCCTGGGCTACACTCCTTACATCCAGTCATAACGCTTCCAACTGCTCAGCAGAAGATCGGTAGGTCATCCATTAGAACTCACCTTCTCACTTGGGGAGTTCAGTTCCAGTCCAGGTCTGCAAAAAGAAAGAACCTTGATTATTTAAATTCTCTGTGAAATAAAAGAAACACTGCTTTGTCCTTAGTGCACCTCCACCAGGACAGCACTCTGAAGAGTGAATTATCAGGAATGAAAATATGATGGAGCTAGCATATTGGACCCAAAGAAAACACAGGCAAGCGTGAGTACATCCAAATAAAGGCAGGAACCTGTTTCAGCCAGGCCACAGAGAGACAGAGATGTGAATTCCTCTGATGATCTATTTAATTACATTGCTGAATAACACACTAATGAGCTTTGTTCTCCCCTTTTCCTGCAGTATTTCCATGCAGTAAGTAAACAAAGTTCTGTGCACCTCAGGTAGAGAGCATCTTACCTGTTCACCTTTCAAGTCAGACAAGCTGACTAACCTCCAGCATCTCCAGGCATCCAGAGGCTGGCTAAAGCCCATAGCTACAGGACATAATTCATGTGATGGCAGACAGAGCCATCACTAGCAGGCTCTCAGGGCTTGTGGCATAGGGCTGGATCCTGCGTTAATGCAGTGTTCAACCTCACTGTTAGTACAAATAAGCTTCTGAAAAGGATGGGCTGTGTCTGAACAACAGAAACTTGGAAATATCAACAAACTCCAGGTGATGACATCACCTGGAACAGTCAATTACAAAACCACAGCCCTATAATACGGAAGCAACCCCTGCAACTTCTGTATCCCTTGCAGCCTTTTTTTGTGGTTTCTTCCTGCCTGCTAAAACGGTAGCCTCACCTCAAGTTGTTGGTCACATCTTCTTCCACAAAAACCTCTAAGGAGCTTTGACCTGGAGGGGGAAGAAAAAATAAATAAAAAATAACTAGCATAACAAAAGCCATCTTGGGGATTTCAGTCTGAGGCTTCCCAACAGTGGCAATGCGTGCGTGGTAGAGCTCAGGTCTCTGTGCAGGCTTCTCCCAGGGAACACGCTGATTGCTCATCTCAGCTTTCCACATGAGCACTACCACCTCCCTCAAGTGTCACTGACAAACTGGTGTAGGCTGGGAATGCAGAGAACTGGAGCAGCAGCTCCTCTGTGTGCAGACTGCTCCAGCTGCACAAACACACTCATGCCTGTGTCACAGAGATATCATTTCCCAGTCAATTGACTTCAACTTCTGCCTCCCTGCGCAATTTTATGCAGAGATTTGGTGGATTCTGGCTGGTTCTATTTCCCCCCCAACATCACTTAGCTGAAAGTGTTTTAACAAATGCCTAGATACAGTGTGACTCAAAGCTGACAAAACTAAATACCAAAGGCATTAGTGCTTTATTAGAAGCCAATCTGGCTTCAGAAGCAATGATTTTTAGAAAGCCCAAATCTGAAAGCCTTCTAGCCTTCTCAGGAGCAGAAAGAGCAAGGGATATGAGAAATTTAGCGCAACCAGGAACAGCCTGGACTTTTGAACCTTGTTTCCTCTGGTGACTGTGCTATTTAGTTTTGTCCATGAACTTTATCTTCACCCAGAAAGCATTTAAGTTTCTCTGTCAATTTCAGAGAGCAGACACACTCAGCTTCTGCCTGTTCCTCAAAAACAATCCACAGAAGACTCTCATACTAAAGACCCTCTGTGGGAAATGCAATAGCCTCAACCCAATAAGCCACCCAACCACACACATACCTAGAACCAGCTAGGGTGCATTTTCCCTTCCACTCTGCATTTATTTGCTTTTTTTTTTTTTTAATTCATCTGCAGCTTGTATGACCCAATTTTCAATACCTGTGCCCCAGCATATACTCCTTCCACAGCAAAACACAGCCTGAGGCTCACCCTGACAGCAGATGAGGACCTGAAGATTGCACCCTAAATGCATGGAAGCCACAAAACCTATTGCTGAGGAAACTAGGAGGAGCTGCAGTTAATATGGATGAGCAACTCTATAGAGCAAAGCTAAGGAGCTGACTTAGCCAAACGAACGCACTCAATAAACAGAAAAACTTACAGCTCACTCTGCTGGAGGCAGAGGAAGATTCTTGTGCTGCTGCCTTCTTTGCAATGGCCCTGCTGATAGATCTCCGGATCATGCTCTCTCTTTTGCTGGCCAGAGAATATTTTTCTGCCAAGGAGGTCCTGTGGCTTTTGCGGGAACCACCCACACAGCTTCGGCGTCCAGAACGTCGTGTTTTGGATATCACCGCGGTCATTTTGTTGTTGGAGTCCTGGAAAAGCACCCTCTCTAGGCCTTCAGAAGACAGATCTCCTTGGAGTATGGCAAGATCTCTACTTCTAGTAGCCTTGGGAGTGGAGGTACTTGCTTTTTGTTCAGTGGCCTCTTCCTCCTCCCTTGCTGTCTGGTCATCAGGGACTGCACTGTCAGCAGGCACCTTGTGCGGTTCAGTGACTACACCCTCCTTGGGTACCTGCTCCCCTGGAACAGCCTTACAGGCTGCATCACCACAATTAGCACTGTCTTGCTGTGGAGGTAACTCAGCCTGAGGGCAGTCATTGCAGTCCACTTTTACCATGGGACTTTGTGCTTCTGCTGGCAATTTCTCAGGTGGTGCTGGAAGCTCCATTTCAAGGTTGGCCTGAGACCTCACTGCATGGTCAGGTGTGGACACCTCTTCCTCCTGACAGCCAGGGTTCTGGGGTTGCTCTTTGCTGCAGCGTCTTTGGGAACTTAGCCTGGAAGGCACTAGCTTGACACTGCTTCTCCTTCTGGACAACCTTAAATAAGAACAACTTCAAATGAAGCAATGCAGAAATCTCCCACTCCTAAACTGCTTCAAAACAAGATGCAGATGAGTTTTGCAGTGAACCTACAGGGTTCCTTCCTGCACCCACTTCCCCTTACAACACACCTTTTATCACTGCCTGAATGCAGGAGAAAAACCTTGAAAGCTCTCACGTGCTCTGGGAGATTTAGCCAGGCACACTACATTTACTCGCAACTAAAGGCTGCATCACAGAAACGCAAACTGCAGTGGCTGAGGTACCAGGACACTTGCAATTCTGTGTGGATATTAACCCACAGCCCCATCTGGAGCTGATGTCAGGGGATAGTAAAGTCACACTGATACAACCCACTCCACTCTGTTTGCCCCAAGGGAAGCACAGACACCCACACAGGAAGGAATTTTGGATTAAGCTTTCCCAGCAGCAATCTTGGAAAAACTACACAGTGGCTTGGGGAAGTTCCACAGTGAAATTCAGCTTTGAAATGCTTTGCATTAGCTAACTTAACAGGAGAAAATGGATCCATGTACTTGACCAGCAAGTCAAGGAGATTAGCTAGGCAAAACCAGAAGACAACCTCAGCGCTCCAGAGAAAGGAAGGCTCTGACAAGAAAGAAACCCAGAGATAGCTAAAAGGTGGAGGCTTGAAACAAAGTGGAGAGCCAAGGTGGAAGTGCCTAACAGCAAGAAAACAGGGCTACAAAAACCCAAGGCAGCATGAACTAGTTAAATGAACAAGGGTTTACAGCTCCTGGTAGAAGACCACTCACTGCCAGCCTTCAAGCTGATACCCTCTGCCTTCCTTCCAGTTTTGCTCTCTTAATTTCTCATTCTGACCTCTAGCAAAAAATATCACTTCCTGCTAAAGTTAACAAAAACAAGACTATTAATTGGAAAACTCATCATCATGAACATGCTAATAAATGGTTTCTAAGATATGTACTGAGGGAACCATAGCAATGAAAACAACAATGCCCTGACCTTGCAGGATTAATGTGCTGAACTCCAGTGTGACCTTTCTGTTGACAAATCATCCAACCTTTCAGGCAGATCTTTCTCAAAACTAAGTTTAAATTAAGAAAAAACACATGCAAGATCTGTCTTCTTTATAGGAGCAATCAAGCTGCTATCTAGCTGCTACCTGAAAACCAACAGCATGGCTTCAGAACTCTCCCTGTTTAGATTTGCAGCATTTTCTTCTCCTGCCCTCCTTCAGCGCACACATGCATGAACTTCCCACGCTTCCTTACTATTCTTGCTGTTCTCTCCATCCTCCATGTCTAGTTTTCACCAGTCTTTCAGTTCTAACTTTTCTGTGAGGTTTTTCATCATGGTTATCAAGAGGTAAGGGCCTTACCACACAGTTTATTACTGTATATCCAGTTACTGGGTTAGGTCACACTGAAGCAAGTACCAGCACGCCTACCCTCAGATCACAGCATATGCTTCTCTGAAAAGCAGGTTATTAACCACCTTGTCCCAACCACATGATAAAAGCAGATGCAGTCAGCCACCATGAAGCTACGATGTCAGGAAAGTTAATGAGCATCAAAGCCAAATCACACCCCAAACCGTCCCTCCTTTGCATCCATTTGCAGGCAACTGTTGTCAGGAAGAAAGACGTTCCTCCATTTACCCTCCTCCTTACCTCTTCTACTTAATGAGTTTTGGCTTACTTTCCGGTGAATCTCTTTACTGGTACAGGAAAGGGAAAGAAGAAAAAGATAAAGTTTGGCTGCTTGCCATTACTTCTACTCCATTCTACTTGTTTCATTCCAAACCCCTCTGAGTCCTTTCTGCCTGCTAGCTTAAATAACGACAACAGACACGACACTTTTGCACATTCCTCGTAGCAGGCTACATTCTCAGGTGAGGGAACACTGGGAGCAACCTCAGGTCAAAAGCTGTGCTGAAAGAAAACATGAAATTAAAAAAGAAAACTCAAGCAAACAAGGAAGTAGGAAAAGATATTTATTGTTTTTAAACAAACAAAAAAGAATGTGAAGGGACAGCTAATTCTCTACCAAATTTTCAAAGAATCTAAGCGTTGATTGATCTTGACACACCCTTCTTAATGTAATGTTTACTAAATCAAGAAGCAAGCAGCTATTCTGTGTACGCATACGCAGAAACAGTTAACATTTCATTCCACTGTTAAATGCCACATGCAGCAGAGCCAGACTCACCCACCTCCTCCTGGTTGGCTCATTCTCATCTTTCAGAGCTGAAGACTGCCTCTTCCTAGGCCGTCTCCTCTGGGATGGCGTTTTGGGCATCAGGCCAGGTTCAGCTCTGAAGTTGCTGCTGAAATGCAGAAAGCAGAGGCTGCTTTCCACTGCTAACTGCAAGTCACGCTGCCTGCCACCCAGCCATAGCAATGCTCACCCACTAAGAGCAGCAGGTGAAAAGCAATTAAGGCATCACACTATCTGGCACTAAGGCCTAAATGGAGCTGCTGAACACAGCCACGTTAAATCCCACTCGCTCAGTGGAACAACACACTACCCCTAGGCTTAAACCAAGGCTGTGCTAGCAGCAGCCAGGAGCACATGCTGCTTTGTGCTCTCAGTGTTTGAGAGCATCCTGGGAGGCTCCCCTGGAGGACAGCCCCTACCTATCCAGCATCCTTAGACCCTGCTCCTCCACCTCCCGCAGCCAGGCCAAGTGCTTGTGCTCAGCATCATGAAGGAACCTGGAGAGCCTCTGACCACACACTTCCAGCAGTCGCATAGGACCGTCAGCTGCTGCCATGGCTTGCCTGAAACACAAGAGGCGAGATGAGAACCCGCTAGGGTGCAGGGGATGACCAAAGCTCACGTTGTGTCTTACAGCAGGACACAGAAACAAGCCCAGCTGCAGCTCTAAGGCAGACACAAGCCCAGAGGACCACCGTACCAGCCTCACCCCAAGCCCATAAGATCAGATTCTAAGATACCAACCCACTTCACCCTCCCCTAACCACCTCTCAGCAGGAAGCACCGCACCCTGCTAAGTACAGCTCTCTGCCCCCCACTCCTGGTCCCAAATATCGCGGCTTTCACCAATCACGGCTCTCCGCCAGCGAAGCCCCGCCTACTACTGGCTGTCTACCGCGTCCATCACTTTCCTGCTGTTAAAATCCAGTTGCCTATTGGTCCGCTACCCCAAGCCCCACCTTCCAAGTCCTCCACAGCCACAGAGGCGAGCGAGCAGAGGGGAAGCAGCTTTTGAGCGCGCCGCGCCCGCCTCCTGACCAATGGGAAGGGCGGACTGCGTGGAGCGCGGCGGCGATAGGCCAGCGCGGCCGTCACGATGGCAGAGTGGGAGGCGAGCGTTAGGTTTGAATTCCAGGCGGGTAGAGTTGCTGCGCGCGCGGCGGCGGCAGCGAGGGGAGCGGGGTCGGGCCGGGTGCGCGCGCGCAGGGGGCGGTTGGTGCTGAGGTAAGCCGGGGGGCGATGGCGGCGGTGGCGGCGGGCCTGGCGCGGCTGCCAGCGGTGTGCAACCAACGGCTGGCGGAGCTCCTGCGGCAGGTGGACGACACCGATCTGGTATGGCTGCGCGAGATCCGCGAGGAGGCGGCCAGGATGTTCGGCAGGTAACCGTCCCCGCGCCGCGCTCCCCTCCCCTCCGCGCCGAGCCGACGGCCCCGCGCTAAGCTCTACCCCCGCCCGCAGCCACTACAGCGACCAGCCGGAGCTGATGCCCAAGACGCCGTCGCAGAAGAACCGGAAGAGGAGGAAGCGGCCGTCCGCGCTGCGGGAGAGCCAGGAGCTGGGCAGGAGGAGGTAGGCCGCGGGCCCGACTGCGAGGCGGGGGGCCCTGTGCCGGGGCCCCGCTGCTGCGGGCCGTTCTGAGAGAGTGGAGAAAGGGGGTCGCGCTGAGGCAGCCCCCGCCGCGTTGCTGTTAAAGGCCTGGCTGTGCGGCGTCCCGCGG
Organism: Aquila spilogaster; assembly: GCA_024606505.1. Taxonomy (NCBI): domain Eukaryota; kingdom Metazoa; phylum Chordata; class Aves; order Accipitriformes; family Accipitridae; genus Aquila; species Aquila spilogaster. Next base: position 23,199 of record JANHGO010007659.1, read on the forward strand.
CCTTCTTAGCCTAGCGGCCATAGTGCGCTATAGCACGGAGGTGCCCAGGTGAAAGCACGCCCTGCCTGCGAACTGTTATTTGGCGCTCGCGGCCGTTTCATACCGCCTGTTTTCTTTTCAGCCCGTAAATAGTGCTTTCTGATCTGCCACGGGGCTGTTTCCATGGTTTTGGGCTGTTGCTGAATCCAGCTCCGTGCTAACATGCCGTCTTTGTTGTTAGATTATCTAGAAGGAGGACTAACAACCTCAAAGCAGTGTCCTCCAAGCGATATTCTCAGCGACTCCAAAATGAAGGAAACACAGGACAACTCAGCACTGAGGCTGAAGAACTTTCAAGCCAAACTGTCTCCCAGCGGTTGACAAGATCCCAGGTTGCAGCACCTGCCGACTGCTCAGAGGTCCTTTCTGAACGACTTGGAGAAAGGGTAGTTCCCGTAGTAGAAATTAGTGTCAGTGATCGCATTAGTGCTGAGTGTCAGTTCCAGAAGCGTGCATCTGAACAAGCAGAGAAGCACTCCACAAGCCTCCCTCTGAGCTCAGGTGACAAGTCTCCCAAGGAGAGCAGTGCTTCCGAATTACAGCCTTTGCCTGCTGCATCTGAGCTCGTAGTCCCTCGTACCCCAGAGGCAAAAGGTACAGGAGGGAACAGGAGTGCATTTAAGCTGAAGATGGCAAATGCAGCTGATACTACAGTCATTTTAAGTGAAAAGCCTGTGCTGGAAGAGGTAGATGACTCTGCTCGGGTGCAAGAGCATAATGAGAGAGATGACAAAGAACCTTCTCAGCGTACAAGAGATAGCCCAGAAACTCCTACAGGCTCTAGGCTAAGCCGTCGCTCCGTGCGCAGAAGTTTGATGGGCAAACCTTCCACGATTCGCAGAACCTCATTGGCAGAGAAATACTCACTAGCCAGTAAGAGGGAAAGCACTATTCGGAAATCTATCGCCAGGACAGTGATCAAACGTAAGGCGCCTCAGAAGTTATCTGTGTCCTCCAGTTCTGTGAATGGTAAGTTTGAACGTCACCAGATGAGTGTTTTGCACTGTTTCTGCTCGTTTTGTTGATGTATTACTTAACACTTGCATGAGACCATGGGTCTGGTGTTTGCAGTGGGCAGGAATCTGCACAGTGGCCGGCTACTCTGGGTGATTGGGTTCTGTGCTTGGAAGAGTTAAAAGAAATACACAGAGGTGAGCTAACCTAGAGAAGAGAAAATCGAAAGCGCTGTGTGAGCTTGACCCTCAGCCAAACAAGATATGGTTGGCTACTTGAAATATGCGAGAGAGGTGATCAGTCAATGGCTGTTCTTATTGCTAATGCCTTGCAGTATCTTGTGCAATGGCCCATACACAGCTTCTGAAGAAAGATGTTAGTGGAACTAGTTCTTCAGTTTGGGTGCAGCAGCTGATCTTTCTAGCTTAGACAAGCTGCAATTAAATGTCAGTCTGACTGACATTTCTAGTCTAACTGACTTTCTAGATACCTCTGTGAATGGAGAAACCTAGGTAACTGTTAATTGATGATAGGTTATGGCCTGCAAATTCTGTCTTGTAAATTATGTGAGACAACATTCTTAACATCTGAGTTTCTGTGGTGATAGCTGGCAAAGTTAAAGTGGAATCTGGCAAATGGCATTTGTTGTTGCTAGTAGTACTTTAGGAGAAGCATGGGCTCTGTCTTGTTTTCAGGAAAACAAGTTAGCTATTGTGAATTAACTCATTTTTAGAAATAATCTAAGAGGGCTACCTCTTCTGATGCCCCTCCTTTGAGAAGGAAATTTTGAGACTGATCTTTGTGAATTTATTAAAACAATCCTTTAAGCTTAGTTTGCAATAGAAGTGGGTTTCTGTGAAGGATGAACACCTGCTTGCAAAACAAATCCTTGCAAAAACAAGGTAAATTACCAAAGTCTGCTCTCTCTACAAGATTACTTCCCTTCAAACTGTCAGAATACTTTGTTCCATCCCAGGATCCTTCTTCAGCTGGGGGCCTTTAGGTCTCTGACACAGTAACTTTGAAGGGACACTGAAGTAGCTTTTTCTACCCAGTTTAAATTATTGGGCTGTGTTGCCTGGATCTGGGTTACCTGGGAGCCTTAAGGAGAACTTCATTTCTTGCCTCTGCACTGTTTGACTGAATAGATCTCTTGCTTAGTCAAAATTTCTAAGTGTAAGCAGAGAAACGGAGGTGTTTCAGGCAGCTCCACTTGAGCCGAGTTTAATGGCTGACCACACTGCATAGGTTTTAATTGACTGCCCAGTGTCCGCTGTGTCTCCGATGGATTGTGTCTTCTGTATACAGCATATATTTGCATTTCCTTTGATAACATCGGGGTGGAAATTTAGGAGCAGACTTCATACTTGTGCATTGTCTGTCTGCGTTTACCCCCCTCAGTCTGAGGCAGCATATCCATCTTATTAATTATTAACAGCAGTTTCCAGCCTGTGTTGGTACTTAAAAGCTAGCTACCACTGAGCTAGCTGGAATGCTTAGCAGGGAGCAGCACTGTGACTGTAAATAATGCTGGTTTCAACTACTGCTAGTATCTGAATGTGGCTCTGAAAGATGAATCTGGGCCCAAGCCTAGCCACTCTTAATGTAAGCACACTGAATATCACTTTTAACTCATCTGCAATTGAAAACAACTGTTTTCTTACATTAAAATTGTGGGCAACGTTTTTTTTTTTCTAGTGCTACTTGGGTATATTAAGCTACCCTTGCTTGTAGCAGCATGCATTGGAATTGCAGGAGATTACCCAGGAAGCAGAGCAGATGAGTCTTGAAAGAATCTTGCAAAGAGTCTTGGCTTGTACCTTACATTATAGCTTTGGCACCATTTTTTCTTTTCCTCCAGGCTCAGGTTCTGAAGAGGTGCCAGAAGATGAAGAAACAGTTGTCAACGCTGGGTGAGATTACTTTCAAGATATTTTTTACCCTTAATATCATGTTTGTTGTTTTTTTTTCTTTTTTTTTTTCCCCTCCAGTTGTATTCTTGATATAAAATGCACTGCTTGTGGATAACAAGTCATTTCATAGTTTCCTCAATGTTATTAAATGTGGCTACCTTTTTAATTCTTTTCCTAGATGTCCTCCTGGACCTTGTACCCCTCCAAAGCTGGTAAGTTTTGACGAGTTAAAAGCATTTGTTTGTGTGGACTCGTGACCAAAATATGTTGAATGTACCTCTCATATGTTGCTGGGAAATCAGGGAGTTCTGACCACATGCAGTCAGATTCAGACCACTTGAATAAAGGAGGCATAAGGCATTCAGCTCAGCCACATGTATGACCATATACATAGCTTACCTAGTTCTCATAAACAGACTAGAGAAAAGTCTGATACTGTTTTGATCAGAGTGTTCCAGAATCATCAAAAGAAAAAACAGTGAAGCTTTTGTTCAGAAAATGAGTGCACATGGCATTTAAATGTATGCATTTTAGTAATCTAAATGATTGATAGCATTCAAACATCATTTACATTGTTGGGGCAGGTCCAGAGGAGGGCCCCAGAGATGATCAGAGGGCTAAAGCACCTCCCCTTTGAGGACAGGCTGAGAGAGTTAGGGCTCTTCAGCCTGGAGAAGAGAAAGCTCCGGGGGGACATTACAGCAGCCTTCAAGTACCCGAAGGGGGCCTACAGGAAAGCTGGGGAGGGCCTTTTTAGAAGGGCATGTAGTGACAGGATGAGGGAGAATGATTTTAAACTAGAAGAGAGTAGACTTAGACTTGATATTAGGAACAAATTCTTTACTGTGAAGGTGGTGAGACGCTGGAACAGGTTGCCCAGAGAGGTTGTGGATGCCCCCTCTGGAAGCATTGAAGGCCAGGCTGGATGGGGCTTTGGTCTAGAGGGAGGTGTTCCTGCCCATAGCAGGGGGCTTGGAACTAGACAGTCTTGAAGGTCCCTTCCAATCCAAACCATTCTGTGATTCTGAGCACTGAATTCAGTCCTTGGTATCTCTGGCATTCAGAGTGGAGGCCTGCTTTCTCTTTGTGGTGTCTTAGCCCTTTGCTAGAGAGAGATTTTATGAAAATTCAATCCTGAATTCATATCATACTGTTAAATAAACTTCTTATAATTCAGAAAAGTTTTTTTAGTTGGGCAGAGTTGGTACACTGTTGCTATTTCTGTATTTTTAAAGCTCTTTTGACCTTTTCGCTATTCCTACAGATTACTGAAAGATTGTCAGTTTGTCTTAAGACAACCACAGAAATTTGTAAATATCATTCAGGTCAAAACGTATCCCTCCACAGTTATCACTGCCCTTATGAGGAAGAAATCCCGGGATTATGTTAGTGTTTTGTCGAGAAAAAAATTCAGTAGGCAAAGGCTGAGTTAATGGAGTGGAGCTCTGTGGCATTAGAACTTCTGTAAGCAAGGATAGGCTTATACATGCTTTTATGCACGTACTTTTCAGTAGATCTGCAAAAGTTCAAGTAAATTCAGTTCTTGTACTGTCTGTGGATTTTAGCTTGACTGAATTTCAGTTGTGGAACAGGTTGAAGTGAAAATATGATGAAGAAAAAAATGGACTGACTGCTTTGCAGGTCTGTGAATAGAGTACCTGTATCTTTTGCTTCTCTACCCTGAGGAATTTACAGATACGATCTAGTTATATAGTGTAGTTGATCTATCCTTACCATCATGTTTTATTTCTATACTACTGCTGACAAGAGTGGGATTTTGTAACCCCTTTCATTCTTAGGCCATGTCACCAGGTTACCTTATCCTATCTGTCTGTACTTTTCTTAGCAAACCAAATATGGTTTGGTTCCTGCCAGAGACTCTTCTCTGTGAGCTGTAAGCAGCATGAAAATGTAGATACTCAGCACCCTTTGCAGAAAAGATGTCTTTATGTGTTCCTATAGGGAAGATAATACCTTTATACATGCTGTTACTTAGAGGTCAGATTTTTCTTAGTCTTGATATCAGATTAATCAGATCTATGTGCTTCTGCTGGCCACAAAATGCTTCCTATACCTAACCTTAGGATGAGACTCTAAAGAAGCATTTGCTTAGTATAAAACTACCAAGCTTCTTTTTTTCTTTTTTTCCCAAATCCTTTGTTGCTGACAGCCTACCTGCTAGCCAAGGTAGATTTGAAGGGTGGAATTAATGTTTGTATTGCTACCCAGAGTGCAGATTTCAAAGGCCATTACCTGTTCTCACAGACATATTACACCATTATCATAACAGAAGTAAATTTGTATCTGTAAGACCAAGGAAGGCAAACAGCAGTGTATATCTTATTCATATTCATAATGGAAATACATAAATCAAGGAAATGAGCTGTTTGTTTTTGCTATCCTATTCTTTCAGCATTGCTAATTAGAATGAGCAGTGCCTGATTCTTTGCCAGAAGTCCAGCAAGCATAAACAGATTTCAGACTGGGAATGCTTTTGTCCTTAGTAGGCTGAGTTTGTTCAGTTTAAGTAGTCAATGCCCCATTGCTGACATTCATGCTGTGCATTAACATCTGTGACATCAAGGAATTTTCCAAGATGGTGTCCCAAGATATTTTTTCACAGCTGGTGATTAGGACTTTATTCTGGGTGCTGGTACCAATACTCTGTGGTATTATTGTACTCCCTGGTCATATTACAGGCAGGGTTTGTGCCAGTATGACACGATTTCAGGGTCCTGGGCAGGGCAACGAAGCCAGTGAGGGGACCAGATCACAAGTCTTATGAGGAACGGCTGAGGGAACTGGGATTGTTTAGTCTGGAGAAGAGGAGGTTCAGGGGAGACCTTATTGCCTTCCACAATGACCTGACAGGAGGTTGTGGTGAGGTGGGGGTTGGCCTCTTCTCCTGGGTAACCAGCAATAGGATGAGAGGGAATGACCTCAAGTTACGCCAGGGGAGATTCGGGTTGGATGTCGGGAAAAACTTCTCTGAAAAAGTGGTCAGGCACTGGCACAGGCTGCCCAGGGAGGTGATTGAGTCACCGTCCCTGGAAGTGTTCAAGAAGTGCGTAGATGTGGTACTAAGGAACATGGGTTAGCGAGCGACATTGGTGGTTGGTGGATGGTTGGACTAGATGATCTTTGAGGTCTTCTCCAACCTTAATGATTCTGTGATTCTATGAATAGTTGGCTGTTCCTGTGCAAGAATTGCATTGAAACCTGTTTGTTTTTCCTACAGGATTTCCAAGGCCTGCGGATGTCACTTCGCTCTCGGACTGTCAACAGAAATGAACAACTGCAGGAGACAAACAACAATGGTAACTTCCAGAGGCTTTCCATGGCAGAATTTTAAATAGTTTTGACTTTGGGAGATTCAGAAGTTTGAAAGATGGGCTAGTCAATTTGAAAGCCCAATTTGGAAGACTAATATTTAATAAACAAGGATTTGTTTCAAGAGATTAACAGTTACGAAACTCTGTGCTGGACTTGTCATTTTCCACCCTGGGAAGTGCGGGACAGTGGTCTGTGATGTAATGAAGATATAAGGTTATATTTTCTCATGTGTGGGAGAACCTTTATTTTGTATTTCTAGGTTTGTATGACACTGTGGTTATTTCTGAAAGCAGGCAAGGTCCTGCTATGTGTAATGCATAGCAGGTGTTTTTTTTCCTATTTTGCTAGGAGAGAGCTGCTAAATCTGTTGTTTGCTTTCAAAGCTGTCTTGGAAGGGATTTTTTTGCCAGAACTAACTGTTTAACACTGTTTTCTTTCAGAATGTGACTTAAGTAAGAGTGAGAAGACCCAGGAACCACCCCAAAGTGCCAGGTATATTCATAGAATCATTTAGATTGGAAGGTGCCTGTGGTGATCGGTAATCCAGTCTCTTGTTCAAAATAAGTTCAATATGGAAACACTGTTAAGTGATGTAGAGGAAATGCTAAGTCATGTCTTGAACCAGTGATTGAGCACCTGGTAGGAAGGCAGGGCCAACCTAGGGGAGCTCAGGTGTATGCAGTGCACCTGAGTGACCAGAAGGGGTGGAGCTAGGATCCACCCCTTCCCAGACCTTATTTAAGGGTTGGCAGGGGATGCAAGGGGATCTTGCTGGATATCCCTGCCTACCTGAGGACCTTACAAGCCTTCTGAAAGTAAGCAATTTCTTTCTCTTATTTTGGTGCCTGTTAATATGTCTGAGTGGATTCTCACTTGCTGTGGCCTGGGGCCTTGCTGCTTTGTTGTCTTATTGTACTTTCCATTGCATTACAAATGGCTTCAGTGATTTGTGATGATGAAACTTGTGCAGTGAATTTTCTCTGCCTCTGCAGAAAGATGATTTATTTATCTTCTATCATGTGAGAAATTTTTACTGGATAACTACTTGAATATACACCACCTTTTAATCTAGGGTAGTTTTATGACTTTTTTTTTAAACCTGAATTTGAGACAAACAGGAGTATTTGTAGTGTGTGATAAATTACATTTTAGGAGGAAGACAAGTTACAAAAGAGCTGTGGATCATCGTTATGACGCTCAGCAAGCAGAAGATGGAGGGCTTTCTCCTCAAAGAAAAAAGACTCCATCCCCTTCATGTCCAGCTAGCAAAGTAAGATCCTTATAACCCTGATGTACTTCAGCAAGAACCATTTCCTTCTCAGACTCTTGAGCATCGTTTTTTTTGCTTTATTCTCTTAGGTAGTACGTCCTTTCAAAACATTTTTACACACTGTGCAGAAGAATCAGCTCCTAATGACCCCAAGTTCTGTGGGAAGAAATGGAGTAATAAAGTCTTTTATCAAGTACAACACTCCTCTCCAAAATGATCCCAAGGTAAGACATGACTGGTTGTAAGCTACTAGAAGATGGTCTAAGGAGTATCTAGGTTTAAGCGCACATGCAAAACAAACTTTCCCACCTGTGTTAAACTAAGGAACAATTTCAGGCTTCCTGTTTAGATAAACTAAGTAAACTTGTGATTAGTCAACTTCCTGAAGATTTCTAACTCAGACTCTAATCTTTATTTCTATAGCATTTCTCTGTGATATTAGCAACTAACAGGGGAAGAAAAACTGAAAATAATTGGGAAATGAAAATCAAGAGGATTTTGAGTACTGCAGTTTAGATGTATATGATTGAAGTCTGTAGATCCAAAGTTTCATTTCTAGGACTCTTCTGATGTGTGAGATCTTAGCAAGTCCCTCTTAAATCTAAGCTCCTGATATTCTGAGGTTTGTCAGGTCTTTGGAGCTCCTTGTAGGAAGAAACGTGAGCCTGTTCTGAATTGAAGCCTGCTGTATCAGTGAGACAAGTATGTTGGTATCTCACAAGATATAGCACTAATATCAAGGGATTGTAATTGTAGAAGCCATCTTTTAGCAAAGATGGATTGCATGCCTTTCTTGTTTGCAGGTGGATGCCTTTAACTATGCATTACCACTGTGGAGCTCATATCATCAATAGGAAAAGCTCCTACATGCCAAACAGAGAAGGATTTTGAGTGGACTTGAGAAGTTCTGATTCTCCATTTTCAAATGGAGTTGGTTTTCTGTGTTCTATTTACACAGAACTGTTCAGATGCTATGGCAGTATCAGCAAGGACAGGAGCATAGCTTCATTGATGCACTTAGAGATGAGCTAGAAACTAGCATGGCAAACATAGATAGCTCCTACTGCTTATACTCGACAACTTGCCTCCAAAATAAGGTAGTTCTAGGGCTTGTTTTCACTTCTAGGAAAGCTGGAGAGGGAGAGAAGGGCATACTGCAGAAACTGATTTTCTTGTTCTTATCTTATATCTTGACAACCTAACATCTAAACTTCCATGTGTTGCTTAAAGCTGTCATGGTTGTGTTGCTTAGAGAGTCTTGTATCAGATGCCTATCATTAGCAACGTTTTCTCTCACTGTGGTGTTTTTACTGACATTAGTGTCTGTATTGGCAAAAGAGCTTATGTGATCAGGAAAGACTCTTCCTAGTGGATCTTTTGTTGCTGTGATTTCATTGGAAGTTTTATTTCAGATTTTGTTCCAGTGCAGGCAACTTCTCCCTTAGTTAAGTTTAGCCCCCATATGGAAAAAGTCCGAAGTAACGCAAGAACTGTAAGATACAATTGTCCATTTTTAAATTCATCAGTTTGGAGACTAATAACAATCTCAACATGGAGCTCAGCATAAAGTAATCAATCACTTGAATATCTCACCCTGCTTATCAGTACAGTACTAGAACTGAGGCTAGAGGTGTCATAATTTGGCATTTGCAGTATACAATCTGGTATTAAATTAGTTTATCTTAATGTTTTTGCTGTGACTGGCTCTTGCTCTTCTAATTGACAGTATACTTTAGGTTGAGCTGGCTGGATTGTTTGGGAAAATGTGAAAAATGCCCTGTATTTCTGGGTAGGTGATGTATGGGGCCAACCATGCTGCAAGCATGGTTGCAAGCACTCTCTTTAAATGGCAGTGGTTTACCAAGAGATAAAGCTTTGTGGGAAGCAAAGAAGCCGGTGAGAGCTCTGAGCTGAAGTAAGCAGTGTGTTTCCTAGAGTACCATCTGTTCCCTTCACTTGCTGCGGGAAGTTAATATTATTGCCAAGCATTAGCACTACATTTTTTTTTTTAACCAGCTAAATCACAGTGTTGTCTGTCTGCAAACTCTGTGAAAGCTGTCTGGACATTAGGAACTGATGCTTCTGTTTTAACTTCTCAGCTTCTTCTCATGCTCTCAAGGATTAACACTATTGCATTGTTGTCCATTGCATCTGTTCCCTGACATCTGTGACCACATCACAGTCTACCTGAGGTCTGTTTCAGGCTCATTACCCATTCCATGGTTGTGGTTGCAGCTGCATTTCCATGGTGTTATCTGTGGGTCCTTACCTTGATCTGGGTAGGCTAAGGTGGAAAGAAACTCTATCAGCTGGTATAATCACATTTGGATTCATCGTAGGAAAAGGAGAGACAAAAACTACAGGCTCTAAGAAAGAAGGAAGAGGCTGAGCAGTTGAGAAAACAAAAAGTGGAGGAAGAAAAGAAACGGCGTCTAGAAGAGGCGAAATTGTGAGTATAAGCATTCTGTCTTGTCTGTGCTGTTCTCTCTGGGCCTGTAGTACGCTGTATCAAGGCCATTTATCTTGCAGATTCCATATATGCAGCAGAAATTCTTGTTGGCTTGCTCTCACTGTAAAAACAGTATTGATTCTCATAGCATCTATCCAAAATGCTACTAAGAAGCTAACTTTCCTAGTTGACTGCTTCTTCAGCTTTTTGCCTCATGTGGAGCTTAAAAATATTGTCAATTTTTAAACAGTTTGCTTAATTCATTGAATATCACGCACTCCTAGGCCTGTGTCTGCCTTGTATCTGAATCTTTTTGAAATGTATGGTAGGAGCTCATGTAGCTGGGCTACATTGATAACACTGGTCTGTGTCCTACAGGAGGCGTGAAGAACGCCTGCGTAAAGTGTTGCAAGCTCGGGAACGGGCTGAACAATTGGAGGAAGAGAGGAAAAGGCGCATTGAGCAGAAGCTAGCTCTGTTTGATGAGAAGACAGAGAAGGTAAGGAGCATCCTTAGAGCTTACTAGAGCTTACTGGTGAGAATAAAGAGTCTGTTGAAGCAGATGATGCTATGTGAGTGTGCCTTCTAGAAAGAGGAATGAAGGCTGCTGAAATTCAAAGAATGACCATTCGAATGAAGATGTTTCCAGAAATATGGCACTTAATGGTACTGAGTGATTCCCTTTTTCTTGGTTACAGCAAATGGCAGATAAAACCTTTATTTTCTAGAGTTATGAATTTAAATGGGGTTTAATAGGCTTTTAGATGGATAGGAAAATAACTTCAAGCAGATAAAACCAGCCTAATCATTTTATCCATTTGAAGTTGTCCTCTAATCTGATTAATAGATGAAGATGTGAAAATAAGCATACTTTCTCCAGACTCTTTCTTGTATCTGAGATCTTCAGACAGTTTACATATGTGACCATAGCAGTCCTTTGCTTTCTGTATTTCCATCTGTCTTATTTATTTCATACTTATAAGAATTTATTCTAATAGCTTTTGTACTTTTAGGTTTCTTTTTCCAGAATAGAATTTACATCTTCCTGCACAGGTGCAGAAGATAATTTCCCTAAATATTACCTTTTTAAAATAAAGCACAGGTTCCATTGACTCCTGGTGGCAAAAAAAGGGGAGTTTGTTTCATAAGAGGGTGTGAGCTCTGTATCTTTAAGACATACTGTCACAGTAATTCACATACACAGAACATTGTCCAATCTGAGACTTAAGTATTCATCTAGCTGTGTGTGCGCTTTTAGGTGCGGGAAGAAAGATTGGCAGAAGAGAAAATCAAAAAGAGAGCAGCTGCCAAGAAAATGGAAGAAGCAGAGGCCCGGCGAAGGCAGGATGAAGAGGCTAGGAAACAAAAAGCGCTGCAGCAGGTTTGTGCTGGAGCTCATCTTATTGTCCTGCATACAGTTAAAATGGCTGCAGTTTGCTGTGGTCTTTGTAAGCAAGGAATGCAGCAGGAACACTACGATGAACCAACTGAGTGAAAATTGGGGTGAAGAGACTGTTATTAAAGCTCTCCACAGCACTCGTGCTTCTTCCAGCACTATGCTGTGAGCTGCTAGTGCTGCTGGTAACCTACATTCCTTCTGCAATTCTGGACAGATTCTTACTAAAGACCTTTACTTATAAATTAGCAAGTATTAAATTCTTAAGTTAACCTTGTCTATTAGAGCATGGTGATTATTGGTCCATTTAGGGTACATAGTGGTAGGGAAGGGGCAGTATTGAAATAGCTATGTAGAAGGTGCATGAAGGCACTGGGGCTGCAGCTGTTTGTTGTGTTTTGTTGCTGTGTTGTGATATATGCCAAAAACTTCGGTCAAATGAGGTGATCGCAATTGTTTGTTCTGGAGCTTGTTCCTGAACAATGGGGAGTAAGGAGTTGCCTTCTGCTTAACAGGAGGAGGAGGAACGTCGGCACAAAGAGCTAATGCAGAAGAAGAAAGAAGAAGAGCAGGAACGTGCCAGGAAAATTGCTGAGCAGAGGCAGGCAGAACAGGAGAGAGAAAAACAGCTGGCTGCAGAGAAAGAGCTGGAGAGGAAGAAGGAGCAGGAGAGGATTCAGGCGGAAAGGTAAGATTATATCCATTTATATAGCAAATTCTGTGCTGAGCCTTTTAAAAGCTGCAGAAATGCAGGGCACTAGTGGGAAGGCCCAAGCACTGAAGAGCTATTTTGCCCTGGGCACTTCTGACAATTGTGGGTTACACTTCACTGTGTTGTGAAGTAGTTCTGAGCTCTGTGCAGGAAGTATGATGGGAAGCGCCCTGAATAGCTGGGGTTTGCAGCAGTCTCTGTGGATGGCAAGATACCCAGTTAGAGGTTTTGAGTGTAATGGTCCATTGCGTTTGTTCTCAGGCAACGAGAACAGCAAGAGAAGGCAGCTCGCCTGCAGAAGGAAGTATTGGCTGCTAAAGAACAGCTGCAGAAGGAGATGAAGAAAAAAGAGGTAAGTAGATGTGACTCTGTACTTCAGTAGCCTCTTATTCTTTGGAGCGGTTGGGATATGAAATTATTAAGAACCCTGATGAGTGAACTACTGTACTTCTGATCTTGACCTAAGCAAAAGTGCTTTTGTTCCAGTCAGTTCTCTGTCCATTTCAGAACAGACAGAAGGTGTGCTTGTTGTCTTAGATAGCAGCATAGTAAGGAAGAACGCATAACACGCATATGGAGTTTCTGGCTTTTCTCTTTCTTTGCCCAGGTGTACTGTACTTTGCTTGATATCGAACAAGAATTGATCCCAGATTTTTTTCAGGAACAGCATCCCAATTTTGTTTTACACTTTCAGACAAAACAGAAGTAGAGACTGTAGAGTTTGTGCAACAGTAATTCTGACATAGGTTAACTAAACAAGGATCTTTGTTCATGGTTCATTGTTCACTAACAGCAGGTACCCTACTACCTTCAGGGAGCTGAATTCCTTGGTGGGGATCCCTATGTACCCAGGAAGGTTCTCACCCTGTCAGTTAGCTTCATGAAAGTGGTAAAGCCATGTACAACTTGTCTAAGACTAGGTGGGATTTATCCCACCCAGTACCATTTGAGTTATCAGTCTCTTTGTTTCCTTTACATCCAGTAGGAAGGACTAAGCATGCATAGAGTCAGGTTCTTTTGGCTTGTGCTGGATGGTTGTTGAGCAGTGAGATGGGAAGATCAGTAGCATAGACTTTTCCGTCTCAGATGGTCAGCTGATGTCTGATGTTTATGTTGTGAAGAAGTCAGTAGCAAGTGATGAGCATGAGCTTATCACATTATCAGAGGAAGGCAACTAATGCTCTTAAGTAGGAGGGTCAATTTGTTTTTACCACTTTGCGAAGAAAGCTTAACGTTGCATTACATTTGTTTTCCTATCTGTGCTGCATTGAGTGCTCCTTAAAGAAAGCATTGCTAGCAATGAAGATTTGTAATTACATGTTTTGACTTCCAAAAAAAAATCTGAGTTGTGGATCCTTGAATTAACCCCATAGGTTAGTTAATAAAGTAAACTTAAATTCACTTTTGACATCGGCTTGCCAGAAGGAAGAGCAGTTGCTAGCAGAGATGAAGAGGCAGGAGCAAGAACAGAAGAAACTGCCAGAGGAACAAAAGGCTAAAGATGTAGCCCAAACACAGCACCTAGAAAACAAAGAGGTAACTATTCTCTGGTGAAATTTCTTTAAGGGATCACATCAGAGAACTTTGATTCCAGCACTGGCATGCTGTTACTATGAGCAATATTATCCTCTTTTTTTATTCCCTTTCAGTAATGAAGGGATGCTTAAAACCTTTTCCTTGATTACCTGAGGTCAGCTTCTGGTGGCCTTGAGTACTTAAATGGCTTTGGGTTACTTGAAAAGGAGGGAAGGGAAGGGAAGCAGCAATTATTTGCTAGGATTTTTCTAGCTGTCAGGATAAGGCAGCGGCTGTTAAAGTTACCTTGCCTTCTTTAAACTTGTTTAAAATACTGGACCTTGGAGGCAGCAGGTATGCTGCAATTGTTGTATTTAAGCTCAAAACTGAAACTGGCCACAGGATGGCAGTAGAGTGTGTGGAATAGTATTGCATTTGTGCTGCACTACCAATGGAAGCTGAGATTATGTTGGAGATGAATGCACACCGTGAACATGGAAGTCAAATACGTGGATCTTTATCTACTTGCAGAGCTATTTAATTTAATCATTAAGTGCAAAATCAACAAAATGTGAATTAACTGTAATATAAATGGAGCCATGAAAAAAGCATGTTGTGGGGAGCAAGCAAAACTGTTTCTAGCTCTTTAGAGATGCTTGTCTCTCTCATTAAGAACTGACTTAAGTTTCATGGTTGGTGAAATTTGCTGTTTTTTTTTTCATGACTTGCATTTCTTTCAGTCTTACTGTTTCTGACAAAATTACGATACAGTTTATTCTGAGATGTGCATTTTCTGTACAAGATAATATTTTGTTTAATAATATTAAACGACTCTGGGTGTTTAGTTGCAAAATACTTACAGGACGTCACTTAACTCCAGCTTTGAGGATGTGATAACTCTATTTGAAGTGTCTTATTTTGAAGGAAACTGATTTATCTGTATTAGGATGTGTGTATTGCCAGTGTTTGTCATAATTAGCCAGTTAATTGGCCTGATTAAACAAGAGAAGGCAGTGCAAAGTCAAAATGGGGTCAAAACTTTATAATTTGGGTAAAGTTCTTTGACCAGAACTTCAGAATTACCAAATGTTAGGTTTCAGAATTATGTGATGCACCAAGGGGAAATACTAAGATACTTTAAGCTGCAAGCATCTAATTACAACTTGGAAGTGTAGCAATACTATTGCATTTAACAGCTGATAATATGTTCATCTTCTAGAATTCACCTGCCTGCAGTTCATACGAAATGACTCCACAGTACCATAAAGATCCAAAGCCCCCCAAGATAAATCCAAACAACTATGGAATGGATTTGAACAGTGATGACTCTACTGATGATGAAAGCCAGCCTCGCAAACCCATCCCTGCTTGGGCCAGTGGTATGTGTTAGCAGGTTAAAATCTGTCCCGAAAGCCTTCAAACCACCTTAATGCTGCTGCTTGTGTCATTTTGCCAGTGTGAGTAGAAGAATTGTGAATTGCTGCTGTGTGCTTGACCATGCAGTCTGCAGAGGCTGGCTGTTGTCCTCCTTCTGAAATACTCACTTTCATTATTTTTTGATATTCCACCTACCACAGGGAAACTAAAAAGTTGGTGTGGAAACTGGTTGTACCTGTAGGAAGAAAAGCTGAGAAACCATGCCTCTTTCTGGCCAGAATTCAGTACATTCTCTCCCACCAAGGGATCTGTGTGAAAGCTTTAGGCATAATCAAAGTGCTTTAAAATGTCAAATGTTACAGAAGTTTTCTCATGTTGCAGTATTTGTGTGATTAAAAACAAAGGGAGCAGGGACACACTGTGTACAGTCTACGGCAATTTCAGTGACAAAAAGTAATAACTTTTTAACCTTTTGTTTCTCCAGGCAATCAGCTTAGCCAAGCAGTAATCCGCCAGTACTACAACCCTCCCAATGTTGATGCACTCTTTGGGACGATCGTAAGCCCCAGGTTGGAGGACATCTTTTACAAAAGCAAACCACGCTACTTCAAGCGCACAAGCTCTGCTGTGTGGAATTCCCCACCGTTTACAGGTGCCAAATCGGTTCTAGGTCTGCCATACAGCCTGAAAAAGTACTGAGGTGGACCGTAGCTGTCTCCTGTGGAGCAATAATAGGCATTTTTGTCTCTCTAGGTGAGAAGAGAGTACTATTCGGTATCCCTAAATCTTTAGGCAATAGTATGGAATAAATGTCAGCTCTTACTGGGTCTCTTGTATTTTATATTTTGGAGGCTTCTTTTCTCACTGTTGAGCAACGTTGCAGGCTTTTGGGAGATCTTGCTTCTGAATGGTGCATCTCCTTTTTCCTTCAGCTTTAAGTTGGCAAAGATTTAGACTTATAGGTCGTGAGAATGCATCATCTAAAGCAAATGTGATTGTTCTCTTCAGCTAAGCAGGCCTGGCAGCTGATGCACACAGTGTTTTATGCAGTCCTATAAACCACAGTAGAGAAAGGTATGTCAGTACTGTTCCTGCCTCTCTGTGGCTGAAGCCAGAGTACTGTACAGCTAATGACCACTGCGCGCATCTTGACTCAAGTCCAAAATGCACTGCTGATGTCCTTAAGAATAAAGATATTAGCAGGCATGGTCTTCATCTCCTGCAAATTGCAAAATGATTTGGTTGGTTTGGTTTTCATCAGTGTACTCTGTCAACACCAAATGCATTTATGTGCATAAGCTATATTGATGATGCTATTGCTATGGCTTGGGAGGAAATATCCTGAGGATTTTAATGACCTTTCTTCCGTTGCTGGAGAGAGATGTGACCTTAGAGTTAATCATGTCTCCAGGAATACCCAGAGAAGCATAAGTGATCTTTGTACTTCTAGCCATCTTTCAGATAAATTATACAAAGGTTCTGATATTTTTTTCTCTAACTTAAATTCCATGTTTGTGGCAGAGATTGGATTAAAAGGATGTTTTTATTTAGCTTTAATCCTTGTCTTGCTCCTTTCTCCCCTTAGCTATTTCACTTACTCAGCATCAAAGCTGGTTTTATTTTTAGACCTTCACTTTGCACTTCTTGTTCAGTGAAGCAGTGTCAAAACAATTTCTTCTCAACAGCAAAATATGAGCTCAGAATTTTAGCTCCAAGATCACTTGGTGTTCTAGTCTAAAAGTTCCTGTGTAGAGAGAATAGAAGTCTCAGTAGGGCAGTGACATTTTTCAAGGAAAGAGTTACATTAGTTCCTATAGGTTGATGCGGAAGTCTGTCTTCTGCAAGGGTAGGCAAAATATATAGTTCTTACCTCAGAATCATCTTTTTTGGGGGGCTTGATTTGTTTTAAAGATAGGTGAGTGTTTGTGGCTGCAACCTCAGTCGGTAGACTGAGAATATTGTGTACATACAACTTGGTTGCTTTAAAAAAAAACAAACTATGGAGATGATACAATGTATAAGGATAATTGCATCTTGTGCATTAACTATTGTTCAAGCAAATATCTTTAAAATGTGTTTTTATACTTATAACATCTATCAGTTATGTATTTGCTATTGATCAGTGTGTTCTATCTATGAGATGATTGTGCTTTGATAAACGTTCAGTAGATTGAGTTTTGTGCTATGGTCTTAGAATGAGGAAAGCTTGCTGAAATGACAAAAACAAAGTTGAATGCTATTGGAATGTCTGACAGTTTGATAAAACTTAGTTAAGTCATCTCTAGTTCTTGTCTGGACTCATCACAGCTTTTTATCAAAAAAATGTACAGTATTTTGGAACCTGTCCTTCTGGGCTGTATTTTACACTGTTTCCTTGAGATAGACGTGTATAGTCTGTGAAGAAATTCCTCATATAGTAGAAGAGACTCATGCTTTGATAAACCTGCAGAATTTGCTGAACAGTTTACTGTTGTTTTGTTTCTGGGAACTGGAAAGAAGACTGTTTGGTATGATGAAGTACTTTCCTGTAATTCACAACAATATATCTCTATACATTCAGAATTGCTATTACCAAATGGAGTGGGAACTTTAGCCACAGTATACAACCACAGTGCTAGTATTTAAAAACAACAACAACAAAAGAAACCAACAACCCCAGAGGTAGAAATTCTAGAAAACAACAACCTGAAGATTTTAAGAAAGCTATTTTGGCTCTTGATTTCAGGTATTTTTAATTCTGATTCCTGCTTGCTCAGGCAGTCTTTCCTGAGTTCCAAGTGCATGTGTTTTATGGTGCTGTCTGGTTCTAGGTTTGCACAGGACCCTGAGATGAGCTTCCCTTGGAGGCAATGCTCTTGGTGAATGTCCTTCTTGTGGTCTGAATTTCAGTAAATATTACACAGACAGATTTTTGAAGTGAAGACAGTCATTTAAAAAACAAAGTTATTTCTGTTCTCAAATTCTTGGTTATATGCTGTTTTTTTTTCCTTCCTCTATCAGTTCTTGTGTTCTGTTGTCTGTTCTGATTTATATGACAGTTTAATAGAATCAGAGATGACAGAATGGCCATGCCTACCTGCCCTGTCACTGCAGCTAGGGACCAGCAGGTATCCAGAGAAGTGTTAAGCACAGAGCAAGCATGCAGCAGTATTTCCCAAGAGTGAACTTGGCTGTCAGTGATTTGTAGTGCTTTATTCAGATGAAAGGAAAAAGGAAGGGGAAGGTGGGGGGCAGAATCAGCTGTATACTATCTATTCTCATAGACTGGTGTTGTTTTCTTGGAGCGAGTTGCAGAAAATACCTGGATCCAATGATATAAAACAGAAAAACAGGATTACTTCTGCACTGTAAGCCTGTGGTCCTGTAAGTTTATTGAGATCTCAAGCTTCAAAACTGTCCCAAGAACAAACACGTAAGAGCAAAGATATTTCTTAATGAGAATATTAAAAGGCATGTTGTTTGTGGTTTTGGCTTGATGAGCAAAACACTTCGGTACCTGAGGCTTCCCAGACACCTCATGTGCAAATGCCCTCTGTTCTCCCAGGTACCTGTGAGCTGGGAACTAACAGTAACCTGGCTGTCGTGCCTTTTCTAGTGTACCCATCTGGCTCAGGTGCTTTATCAGCAAATGCAAGAGAAGAGCAAGATTGGGAAGACAGCAGAGCTCTGCAAATCTGGGACTTCCAAGAGTTCTTACCAGTGGGTGCCAATAAATTATTCTGTCTGTAAGAACCCAACGGGCTTCCTGGCCCTTCCACTATTAGGATACTCATCTAACAGATTTGGGAAGCAATGGCCATCATGGAACAGCCTTCTCTGAACAGCTGTCGACCAGAAAGTACTAATTAACTTAGAGGCATAGAGGCAGGTAAGTCATATCTGTGGAGAGGATTGCACCGAAGATGTAATACAGGAAGGGTAAGGTGATACTCTTCATCACAGAACTGAGGGGCAGGTTTAGGGCTTTAGGACAACATCAGCTTAAATCTCCTAGGGTCTAAGGAGCGTAAGTGCCCTTGAGATATTGGAATATTTCCCATTACATACCAGTTTTGGCAAGTCCAAAAAAGAGTGTGTGGGGTGGCTGTTAATATTCTCTCTAATGATACTGAGTGTTATAGACACCTTTGTGAACAAGGAATACTGGCAATTCAAAAAGCAAAACAAAATGTTGAGAAAGCAGGTTCTTGGCAAAGAGAAAAGTCACTTCCAGTCTTCATGGACCACTTAAGCTTAGCAACAATGTTAATATCTGTAACTGATTTTTTGCCATCATATCTTGACAATGATGAGAGCTTCTGACCTTGAGAAGACCCCCAAAGCATGCACTCAGAGTTATGACAGAGCCATTTTACTCTTGTACCACAACAGAATTATTGGGGAGTTTTGCTTCTCTCAGATACTTCAGACTCATCGTTGAAGGTAAGCGGAGTGGGACTTTTTGCGAACTTCTACAAGTAGAAGCAGCAGCTAGCTCTTCTGAGATAAGCATTTGTGGTTCAGTTTAGTTTAGAACAACTGAGTAGAGGGAAACGAGAGGGGCTTTTACCTTTCTTGCCGTGTCTGCTCGGCGGTACAGGACTGGTTTAGAAATGTGAACCAGGACCTCTCAATACAGTTTTGAGCTAACACTGACATGTCAATTGACATGTCAGAGCACTAATGTCAGTTTACAGGTGGGATCCTGAGCCAGGTGCCAACCCAGTTGGGTTCAGAGGTGCTGAAAAGTGAAGTTTAAGGAGTTAGCACTATTCAAAATCACCTTTAAGTGTGCTTGAGAGCTTGGTGTCCCAGCCAAAGCCTTACCCTTCCCCTCTGCGTCTTTACACTTACTATTTACTCTGGCATTCCCTTTCCTATATTAAATATCTGAATATGCTTTCTCCTTAAAATAAATGTGGTTGTGTGTTCAGTGTGGCTAATGCCTTTCTTGGCCTCCTGGCTGACTAAGGAGAATGGCTCTACCCAATGTAGCCCACTACTTTCTGAGTACAAAAACAGTAGCTGGTGGCCAAACTTGAAGAGATCACAACTGTGAAGAAAATGGAGCCACTCCGGGAGCTGGTTGGGTACAAAGGCTGCTGTGAAGTGTATAGCTCTCAGGAAGAGAAAGCACTGCAGCAGCAGCTATATCCTTTGAGGAGGTTGGCAGAAGTCTGAGGAGTGTGAAAGTATTTCCTGAAGATCTGAGTGTGGGTCTGTCATCTTCCCGGGTTGAAATGGCATTGGGAAGAAATGCTGTGCACTCTAGTGAAATCAGCATCTCTAACTTCTTGTAACTTTCCATTTCCAAGTGCCAAGAGCTTTCTCCACATGCTGTTGCCTTTTGGTGCAGGTGGCTGCCTGTTCTCCATGATACTTGTTTGCACTGCACTGCAAATTGACTCCTAGAACAACAAACAAATGAACAATCCTCTTGGGGCAGGCCAAACCAAATTCTGCTGTTTCTTGCCTCAAGAGTGTTGTGTTTACTGAGCCCTTTAACTTAAAATACTCACTGAGAAGGTGCTTGTAGGTCTTTGCTTATGTCCTGTAGGAAGTTTAAGCTTTTCTCTTACTGTATTTTCTCCATCCCCTACTGCTGCCTCAAACAGAGGGGGAAGAGTGCTGCACAAATCAGGATTTGGCCCGAGCACCTGACACTAACTCTCCCATGTCTTTACCCTGGCTATTCTGACCATTGCTTGCACCACAGCACTGTTAAGACAAGAAAAACCCACAAAGAAGGGTTGCGTTTGTCACTAGGCAGAACCACACTTGCTTCTAGGCTTAGTTGTTGTAAGACGTAGTTAAATCTTTCAGTGTTTGGATTCTAAACGAGAACTGGGAGTTAAGATGTTTATCTGCCTGCTTTCTGGCTTGTCCAGCCTCCACCAGTGAGAAGACAACCCAACAAAACAGCATTCACTGTTTGCTTTCCCTTACCCTGGCATTTCTACAGCAAATGATTCCTTCAGCAGAGCAGCAGCCCTCTGCATCTCCAGTTTCAGTGGCTTTGATGCTCTCCTGTCTCCCAAATGCCCACCTACTGCCTTTTCAGCCCGTTGATGTCTGTCCAGCATTGTTCCAGGCCAGTGCCACATTTCTGGGGCCAGGGGTCCCATTTGGGACGCACAGGCTATGCTGCTCTTGGTTTAAGTGAAGGAGATAATGATGGCTCCCAGGAAGGCTTTGCAGTCCTATAAACCACAGAAGCAGAATGTGTTTCTTCCATCCCCTAGATTCTTATTTAATAAAATGAAGCGATACATTTACCTTGGCTAAAAATGCAAAGCCAGCTTTAGAGCATGGTAGCCCATGGGTGTGAAGCATGGTTTTACAGCATACAAAAGGCTTTTGGAATTTCACTTTCCATGTACGGATGCGCTGGATCAGGTTCTCTAGTGGTTACAAACAGTTCACCCAAATTACCTGTCCTCCTGCTTGTGCATAGCAGCATTCACCCATATTCACACAACACAAAGTTTAACTGCTAGTTTGCTGGACTCACGGGTCGCTGGCGTGATTACACCCAGCAAACAGCTCACATAACTTCCTACCAGCAAGGAAAATACCACTGGGAAAGACAAGTTTGATGTAAAGATTGTAGGGGGTCAAAATGAACATTTATTGCTGACGGTGTAATATTTGTTTCCAAGTGATGTGAAAATCAGAGGAAGAAACTAATCTCCCTGCAGAGCCTCCGCTGGGACTGCGATGTCATCTGGGCAGTGACCACAGGCAAGAAAACCCCATGGTCTTCAGAAAACTGCTGTGCGCTAAATGGGTTGGCCTGAATTAAATTACTTCTATGCATCTGTTTTGCAGTTGAGTGAAGAAGCTGATCTATAGATCAAATTCTATCAACATGAGACTCGTTTAACTGCTCTCCTGTTCTTACCAGCATACAGCTTGACATTTTTCTCACGCTGTCTCTGAACCAAGTGCTAGGCTATATACAACAAACCCACAGCTTTTTTGCCATGCTAACAATATATTTTCAGCTCCATGTTCTCTACTATATTTTCAGGCTCAAAAATACCCAGTGTTTTTCCGACACTGAATGCATTTCATGAGTGAAATGAAACTTGTCCAGCCCTTACCATGTGCAGGACTGTGAATCTTGGCAAGCATGCGTCTACAAGTATTTATTCTGATTTCCTAGTGGTGGATGAATGGAATGACAAGTGTATGAAATAACATACTGTTTAACGATTACCACACACCATCCATGTACCAATACCACAAACCATTGAGATGAGTTATAGTGGTATTCTTCACAGTTAATTTCAGCAGCTTGCAGTACAGATGTCTCCACCTGAGGCAGTCATCTGAACTTAATTTGGAGCCCAGGGTGAGGTGGTTAATCAGGCCCCAGGGCCCTGAGGCACTGATGGTCCTGACCAGCCTCAGCTGGGCTTTTCATCTCCAATACAGCTGAGCTGGGGGCCCTGTTGTTCCCTCCCTTAGCTCCATCAGAGTGTTGGGTCTCAGCTCAACTGCTTGGGGCCGTAGGTGCAGATCATCCCGGTCTATGGACCAAATTCTTGGCTTGACCGTGATCCATCCCAGAGGTCGTGCATCCATGAAGGTGCATGGCAGTTGGGGTTGAAAGGGAATTTGAAGACCATCTAGTCCAATCCCCTCCATGGGCAGAGAGAGCCCCACCAGATCAGGCCTCCCAGGGCCCCATACATATTAGCCTTGATCACCTCCAGGGATGGGGCACCTGCAGCTGTTCTGGGCAGCCTGTGCCATTAAGAGACAGCAACGGACATGTCACTCGGTTTAAGAGAACTGCCTCTGCTTCATTGCTTCTATGGAGAGAAGGAGAAAGAACCCTCTGATTTGTTCACTATGGCAGGGAAAGCTGTTTCCCTGTGTGTTGCTCAATGAGAAGAAAAAACAAACCATGCCACTCCTGAATAGAGGAAAAGGGGTCCTGGCATCTTTTCTCTGTAAGTAAATACACCGTAACTGTGAAGGTAATTCTGCTTGACTGACATCAGTGTCAAAGGAGGAGCACAGGCTGCTGCTTCCTGTATAAATGTCAGCTCTGTAGGAAGACTCCAGAGCTGCTGTGCTGAGCTGGGAACTGGGCGCAGCAGAAGCCACCATGAAGCTGACAGTTGTTTTCCTGCTGGCTGCCCTGGCGTCTTACAGCTGCTCTCGTAAGTATGACTTCCATCAGATTCTGCTTTCAGCCTGGGAAATAGTTAAATATGAAGCAGTATTTCTCCTCTGCAGCCATCGTAAAATCAGGAGTCTTAACAGATTTTGTGTTTTTTTTTGGGGGGTCTGAATTGCTATGGGCTGATAGCTGCAGTCTGATTGCGATAGGTTCCTTGTTAAGGTGAGCTCTAAATGTTAACATCCCAGATAAGGCCTCTAGCCGTGAAGGTTCAGAGCTTTTCTAGTTAGCTTCACTTATGCCTGGACTCTTACTTTCATGTATCCACCAGGAAGCGATCACCCTGAAGAAATATATTTCAACCAATTACACTGGGTCTGAAGAGACAGCTAATGGGGACTGCACAACGTCCTTTGGCTCTAATTGTCACTGATGGCTGCCTGTTCTCATGTTCTTCCTTTCCAGCATCTGCTGCTTGTGATGCTCTGCGTAAGTTCGTGCTGTCAGCTCTCCATGACCCTTTGGATCAATACCTGGAGTTCATCGAGCCCTATGTGGGTTCTTCTCCTTCGGTCAGAACTGCTGCCACTCAGCTGAAGTTCTGTGCAGAGGGTCACTCAGAAGAGCTGAAGGAGGCAAAAGTAGAGCTGATGGTAATTTGATTCTCTCTGACCATGGTTTTGTTCATTTATTTTTCTTGGAGCCAGGCTTAAATACTATTTTAATGGGGACAAAAGTAATTTTGAATGTACACTTTCATTTCCATCCTTCTATCCTGAGATGTCAGCATCATAAATGATTTGATAGGGCTGTATAAGATCTTCACTGCCCCAGCTGAAAGCCAGAAAGGGTGAAGTTCTTCCAACAGCCTACCACTCCCTATTGCTGAGTACATGCTGGAGAAACCAAGCCCTGCTGGTTGGGGCCGAGGAGAAACTTTCCTACGTGGCATAGTGCCCAGGGCGGGGACCGTTTGGAGGAGACTTAGGGCAGGAGACCTTAGAGGTGCAAGGGAAGAAGGAAGTTAAAGTGAAACTTAAGGAGAGAAAGTTTGTGATGATTCCACAAAACAGGTTAGGGAACTCTGCATTTTCCCCACATATTTCTACCTTGTGCTATGCCTGCATACACTGTTCTTACTCTCTTATAGGACAACCTGCTAAAACGCTGTGAAGAGCAGGAATGATTCCAGGACCTTCCTTTGTGATGACTCCAAATGCTGACTGACCCTGAACTTCCATCTTCCCATCTTTCTCCATTTCTGGGACATGAACTTTCACACTCTAACAGAATAGAGGCAACTGTGTTATCTAGGGTCTGCAACCCTGTCTTCAAATCATTTAGGTTTCTCATAATAATCAAATAAAAGCAGTTACTGTCTTTGCTAATCAGTCTTCTTTATTAAATGATAGGATGACAATTGGCTTTGGATCATCCTTCCCAGGATTTGCTTCTCTCGAATACATATGTATTCACATTTACAGCTGTCATTAACTGGACAGCACAAGGAGAGATGATGTGCTATTTCAAAATACTGCAGAAAGTTCCCAATGAAATGTTAAGGCTGGAGGAACCACTAAGATAATTTAGTCCAACCATCAACGCAAAACCATGGCATAAAAGCAATTCTTCTTGAAAAAGGCCAGACAAATAAATAGGAAGACGCCATGGCAAATTCAGCACCTCTGTGTACAAACACGGATAGGACAAGAAGTTTCCACAGTGCAACAGTAACAGCTATCCTCCATCTATGCTCTATTGTACAGCTACGTGAAAAAAAACTGATGTAGCACCAAGGTGTTTCGGAAGCTGTTAAACCAACTTGTTGACTGAGGTATGGAAGGTACTGTTCATGGAATAGAGGAAATTGGTTGAGTTTCCCCTATGAGGAAGGAACAGAAAGAAGCCTAGCAGAACTAGGTCTATAACCCAAGAATTAGCTGTCTCTGCTGAATGTTGCTTCAGCTGGCCAACAGTCCTTTAATTTTTACCTTAAGAATGTGCTTCACTTGTTTTTAGTTTAAGACGGGCAAGGTGATATCATTCCAAAGTTTATCAGCAAAGCTGATTCAGCTGCCAGTGCAGGTGAAAGCAATCTCTTTGTGCCTTAATGGTGAAGACGTACATTTGGCTATAGAGCACCTGAAAAGCTATGTAGAAGAAGCTATCAAAAATGTCTCTCCTTCATTTGCAGCTATTTTCATTAATGTATCAGCTTTCTCTTTTTAACGTGTGTATTGCCAGATCATAGATCGTGATCTGTAACA
This sequence comes from Aquila spilogaster, assembly GCA_024606505.1. Lineage (NCBI taxonomy): Eukaryota > Metazoa > Chordata > Aves > Accipitriformes > Accipitridae > Aquila > Aquila spilogaster. The sequence goes on from JANHGO010007659.1 coordinate 48,534, forward strand.
CATAGATGTGTTACAGAGACACATTAGTCTGAGATGCTATAAGAAGAGAAATTACAGAAGAGAAGCAAGGAAAATCATAACAATAATAAAATAATAATGAAAATAATTATGCAAGAAAAGTGACAGCATGCATGAAACCATATTAGAAGGCAGGAATTTGAGCTCAAATAGTGCCTCAAATAAAATGACTTAGATGAAGTACATTGGATGCTCACATTGCAGAGAACAGAGCAATCTCACTGGTTGTGCTGAGTTTCCAAAGCCATACATCTCACACGTAATGTCAACGTGAACTCTCACTAACAGAGCAGATTGTTCACCGTTCCAAGTCCAACAACAGCAATTAACGTATGTAGAGGTCACCCACATTTTTCATCTATCCATTTCACAAACAATCATGGCCTGGATCCAATCTTAGCACAGCTGCATGGCGTGTTGGGACCATTCCCCACATATATACCCCAGGTTTTTGCACTAAGCTATAAAGGAAGCTCACTGGCATTCACAGCTTAATGCATAGTATGCAAGAAAATGGCTCTCACTGCCATGAAGTTGACTGCTACTGCGCTCCTCATCACCATGGTTTGCTGCAGCTCACTTGGTAAGTTTTGCCAATTGAAAACATTGAGCGGGTTCACAATGTGATGTATGCGCTCTGCAATGAGATGGTCAGTATTTGAATACTCATCCTGGGCTCTCCTTTGAATGGATGTGTTGTTCCAGAATCAGCAACAATATACCTGCACTAGATGAGATGATCTGTCCTGCTGGTTCCAGAGACTAGGTTAGATGCGGGGACTCAACCTTAAGCAAAATGAACCCTATATAACTTTGTTTTTGATGATGGATAACTACTACCGCTACCTATTGTTACCTCTAGGCTTGACTCCCTGATACAAGAGTACAAAAATTGATGCCTAATACTGATGCCAAAGTGTCAGAAAACAGAAAACAAATGTGGGGAAAGAAGTGAATTTGGGAGGTGAAAATGCAAGTGAAAACAGAGGTAACGTAATTCAACATGTGAGGTGGTGTTGGTTGAAGTAATAGCCTACTTAATCCTGAGGTCATTAAGCAAAAACATAATAATGTGGAAACGGAGTAAGAGAAAGGGCAGGCTGATCAGGAATGTGATGTATATTGATATAACAGCCCAAGTTATTTCATCAGCTAAAGAACCTAAAGATCTAACGACAGCAGGTAAAGAATATAGATTTTAATTAACGTGATTCTCACATTAAATCTCATAAATTAACAAAGATGATAACAAAAGAAGGGGAAAGCCCACAAGGATTTTACTAGAAGGGTTACAACTTAAAATACTCATGTTTTTTTTTTTAATCAAGGCTCAATAACTAAGTAAAGACAGCTTACACAGAGGGAATATAGGAAGGAGATCAGATTGTATGAGCAGCCCTGCAATGAGGTTTTGGAAGAATGGTATGGCAACCTTAAAAGCAAAATCAGGCTTTACAGGCAGCTGAGTAGGTATCAGCATCAGAAGGCTACAAGATTTGGATTTGAAGAAAGGAGAGATTAGGAGAGCAGAAACATTTTCAGTTTACTTTCATCTAAAAATGCTGACAACTTCAGAGGGAGGAGGAAAAAATGATTATTACAGGTAGGCTTTGATATTCACGGAGAAGCTGAATCCGTACAAGTGAAAGGTTTGTTATATTCCCTTTTGTATTTCATACTCCAGGTGCTGGGTCTTCTCATGAGGTTGTCCCTAGTCTTCTTCAGACACTCCTTGAAGGCTCTGTAGAACAGCTGTACGCTGGGCCAATTTCTCGATATAACGTCGATGAGGTGACTTCAGCTGCTTTGACTGAGCTAAAGAAATGTATTGATGAGCTTCCTCCTAAGCATTTAAAGGCCCTTGTCAATCTGCTGGTAATTAATTCTTTTTATTATTCTCACAAACAATAAACATTTATAACTGTGCAGCTTTGTGCCAGGTTCTAGACAAAGAGCATAAAAATATTTTAACTTAAGCATTCCCTAACTGAAGTCGAGGCAGTGGGGAAGAAGAGCTGTCATTATACGAGTTTGTAATCATGCAAATACAATTTAAGACAGGTGAGACAGAAGTTTTTCCAACCATTTTGGTTGGAAAAGACCTCCATGATCATCTAGTCCAACCCCCAACCCATCACCCCAACCCATCACCAACATACCACTAAACCACGTCCCTCAGTGCCACATCCCCACGGTTCTTGAACACCTCCAGGGACAGTGATACTGCCACCTCTCTGGGCAGCCTGTGCCAGTGCATCACCATTCTTACTGAGCAGAAATTTTTCATAACATCCAACCTGAATGATGATCACAGTGAGAATGCTTGGGCATGTCTCCATGTCCCCTGCCCAGTGGTTGCAGAGACCCCCAGTTACACACCGCCCCAAAGAAAGGAAAGAGGGGGGGAAAATTACTGTTAAAGCCAGAAGTGCATTATTGGGAAGAATGAACTCCATCAAATCGATTATGAAACCAAGTTCCCATTCCTGGGTGGGATGGTGTCCTCAGGTATCTTGTTAAGAGCCACAGCTGACGCTATGGTGGGGCCTGTAGGAGTGGCATGCCCACTGCTGTCTTAGCTAGCGAGTGGGAGGTAGAAACAATCAGACTGGTAGCTTTTGGTCAAAAGGAATGTTCTTTTTGTTTGGATACACTTCCCAGTCAGACCTCTAGAATATTCAATAGTTATAGTGTTATTAAAATTAATAACTCTCCTCTTGCGCAATTTCGTGAAGACACCAGCTTCCCCGGTGGAAGAAGCACCTTGCTTCATGCAGGTGTGTTTTTAGGAACAGAGCCAAGATGAAAAAGAAGACTTCCAGATAATAGCAAGCAAGACTTCAGCCTACGGGACACTCTTGGTCTTTGTTAGTGTTTGCCCATGAACTCACGGTGTGTACTGACCTTGTGAGCACCTGCAGGTGTGAGACCAAGCCCCTGTCCTCACACAAGTCCTGCCAGAGGTTACGAGTTCAGTACATAGCTCATATAAATTCGGATTTTCTCTGTGGTTGTATTTTTTTAGAGGTTTGTACGTGGTTTTACATAACTTATTTTGAAGTGACTATGCTACATCCACTGCTCTTTCTGTTTCAGAAACATATCCAAACAGAGGCGTAAACCACCCAAATATGTGATCCATTTGCTGATAACACTCCAACAACTTCCAGTTGTTCATATCCAAAGCATCTGGGAAAGCAGAAATATATATACAAAAAAGGAGAGAACCAGGATGGTGGCAGCTGTTTTCCTCAATTCTGCATGCTGAGTACAGCGCCCTTCCAGTGTAATTTAGATCTTATTTCTTTAGAGGTAAAATCCAAGCTCTAAATAAAATTCAGACGGTGTTTTACAATGATCTCTCTCTTCTGTTTTTATAAATAAAGGTGTTTGGTTTTTTCCTCCTTTCTGTTGTTAGGACAAGATGCCGTTTGTTTTGATAAAGACTAAGTAACATAATTATTGTATAGAGTTATTAAACATTATACAACACATACAGACAAGTCCTCAAGCAAAGCACTTTAAAGTCCAGGGTGCTGATGTCTTGCTGAAGGATCACAGCGGGCCTTTCTGAAGACAAATAGAGCTACTTGAGCCCAGATCTCTGCCAGCTCGGCCCAGTTACTACAACAAAATACTGCTCGGGTAATAGAAACTAAGAGCAGATGAGAGAACTGCCTACAAACAAACATTGTACATAGGTATACAGCCCATATAGCCTATCATTTTTGCTGCTACCAATGAGGTGAACAAGTACCCCAGCTCAGAAAAAGTGGAAGATATGTCTGTGTACTTCTTGGTCCACCAAGGAATCAATTGAATGCAATTCTTTCCACATCTAGCAGGAAGAGATCATTTTGCCACCATAGACAAACATGTGATGAATACCGGACAATGGACAGGGAAACAAGCAAACGCTTGGTCCGAACAAAAAGTCATTACCAGCTCTTCTTCCCTTCTTAATCCCAAACCTTGAGACAGTCCATAATTATCACACAAGCCCGTAAAGTGAGAACAAAATGTGGAAGGAAACACAGTCCCATGAGAAGTGATAGTGTATGCGTCTCAGGGTATCTTGGTTTAATGTTTGGATCTGCCACAGAAATTGTTAATGTCACAATCTGTATGTACTTCCATTCTCCCAAAAGTAAGCGTGACCATTTTGAGGAAAGGTTGCCTCTTTGTGAATATGAACGCTGAGTACAAAGGGTTCCACTCTTCAGCAGAGGCTTCAAGGTCCTCTCATCCTCTATCAGGCAAATATTTCATCCAGAGAGAGAAAACTGAGTAGGAAACTTAATCCAAGGCAACTATTTACAGTAGCACTCAAACTGCTGGGAAGCGGGGTTTAAAAGCTCTTGCTAATGATCTCCTGTCAGTCAAAATCAATCTTGAAACAACTATCATTGCCATTTGGATCACTGCATGAGAAGAACAACAAACCTTGAAATCTCGAATGCGTATAAGCCAAATCTGGATTTCTGTTGCTCGCCAGTGAGATGTTTGCATTATGGGTTTGATCCACACAAGGACCCTTTGGGAGGATTTCAGTATTTTACCATCTTTGTTTTTTTAAGAACATAATATTGAATCTGTTGGCAGTACAGAATGACACAGACAGACAAACAAGAAGTGAGGAAACGTGGCAAAGCCGATGATCTGCAGGAATGTTACTCTCAGAAAAACACTCATTTTCCTTAGAGAGGTTTTAACACTTCTTGCAGCTCATCCTATTTGCTCAGCTATTCCTCAAGCCGTTCAGCACTCTCAAACATGGCTGTAAGACATCTGTTCATCTCCCTTTTAGCTCCAGTGTACCCCAACCCTTGAGCGAGGGGTGGGTGGAAGGAAGGGGAGGATGCTGGTCAGAAGGCCAGTGTCCCTGCTCCTGCCTCAGGGGAAGGAAGGTATGAGGTTTGTGTCTGCTGCTCCTGGAAGATGCCCAGAGATCCCATCTTGATGGCCTTGGCCTTTTCCTGAGCCATCACGGCAAATCCTGCTGGTTGTATTACAGCAAAGAAAAGTAGGTATAATGGCCAAATTAGCCACCTATAGAAAGAAGGAGGGTCAGCCCTTATTTATATCAGGTTGGATATTAGGAAAAATTTATTCTCTGAAAGAATGGTGGGGCATTGGCACAGGCTGCCCAGGGAGGTGGTGGAGTCACCATCCCTGGAGGTGTTCAAGAACCATGGAGATGCAGCACTGAGGGATGTGGTCGGTGGGTATGGTGGGGATGGGATGGGGGTTGGACTTGGTGATCTCAGGGATCTTTTCAATCTTAATGACTCTGTGATTCTGTGATTCTGTGGTTACTCCAGCTCATAGTGGCTGATGGGCATCTTTCTGAGAGAACGGTAAGTTGTTTTCCACTCCATGCTCTGCCCACACACATTGTTTGAAGGGGTTCCTATCCCCTCACACTTTCAATCTTTGGAACCAGCATGCCACAGATCTGCAGCACGGCAATTGGTCTGCAGGAGCTCCGTGCTCCAGCTTCCAACCCAAGGCTTCTCCAAGCAGGGAGGGCAGACACAAGGAGCTTCCAGAGAGGATGCTGGCACTCCATTCCAGTCCAGCAGGACACAAGGCCAACAAAGTGACGTGATTGGACACGTCATCCAGTGGGAGGATCCAAATGTCTGATATATAGCAGTGCTCTGTCTGCATGGCTCTAAAGCGAGTCCAGTTTGTCTTTCAGGTCAATTGTCAGTATACAGCAGGAGAACATCTCCAGAATGAAACTGGCACTGCTGCTAGTGCTGGCCACGCTGGCAGTGTTCTGCCATGCTGGTAAGTACCACTGGCTTTAATCAGCCTCTAAACAATCTGTAGAGCTCTTCACAATGTGAAAACGTAACTTACAGTCAAAGGATCATTCCTCTTAATTGTTTCTTATTTGCTCTTCAACTGTTCTTATCCTGCGCCTGTATTTCTATTGGAACTGCAACATATTCTCTTGTGGAAGTTCTGGGGACTTCTGAGTGAACAAGGCAGGGATGGCACTGCCAGGGGACTCAGGGATGCCTGGGATTTCCAGAGAATACAGCACTATGACACATCATGTCCAACTGTCCCCAGTACACCGCCTGCACAGTGAAGAGTTCAGAGGCTGTAAGCGCTTCAGCAGCAGAATACACCATATTAACATATACGTGTGCATGGTTTGTTTTTGCATTCAAGAACAGTTTGATTCAATGAGTTTGGTCAATTTCCACGTTCTCCAGCTTGGCTCTTTTGTTTATGCATTCCAGCTACAGCTTCGCCTTGTGAACTCCTCCAGAAAATAACGGAAAGGTTTCTCTTTGGGTCTGTTGATGAGTTTATGGATGCAGTATCTCCGTTCATCACAACGCCTGCCATGAATGCAATGGAAATCAGTTTGAAGAAGTGTGTGCAGGCTTCAGTCACAGACAAACAGGCTCTTGCACTACTGCTGGTGAGTTCTCCCTTTCCACTTGCAAAATATTACATGAGATTCAAAATGCAAGAATGTTAAGTGAAGGAAGTTTGAGCTGCTCCTAAAGCCGACCCCTTTAAACTTGTTTGGGAAGGAAATGACGGTGTCACGCATGCTGCAGAGGAAGAGTGTATGCACTGCATAATGAACAAGCACTTTGAACACCTTGACTGATCTTGGCCAAATTTGACTGCAAAGCTGAGGTCTCAACAGACGCTCTATTTCTAGGAGTTTCAAAGGATATGAATCCTGCAAGGGCTAATGAAAATCTCTAGTGCAAATTCAGAGACTATCAGATACCTGAGGACCCAAGTAGGACTCCACTTTTAGGAACTAGTTCTGGCTCCAAAGCTTTGGGTGTTTCCTAAAATGGATATGAGCACACAGACCCCCCTACGTTGCCCTTTCTTTGGCTATTGGCTATTTTCTATTCCAGGAAACAGCTGGGGCACATTTTAGCTCAGGTGACCATCTGAGTGCTCACAACCAGAAAAGTTCAGCCTCTTCCAGCTTCAGTAGATGCTTAAAAGGGCACTTGTATTACCGTTCTTTTCCTAAACATTGTTTGACTTTTTCATTCTAGACTCAGATACTTGGCAAGTGCTAAAGACAACACTAATCTGGGCATCTCCTGTCTCTGAGGAGCTAATGAGAAACCAGAGATCCGCCGACACCTGCCTGCCCCCAAGAACTACTCACTGAACGTATTCTTCTCTCTCATCCTGCGGTCACCAATCACTACACGGATCCGACCAACTTCGTAGGATGCTTTGCAGATCCTCCCAATTCACGTTTCAATAAACTCAACGCAATTCAGCCCTTTGTTCCCCTTCTTTCAGTGTGTGCTTTCAGAAACGACCTAGCCAGCTCCCCGTCATTGCAGGGGAGTTGGACTAGACGACCTTTAAAGGTCCTTCCCAACGCTAAGGATTCCGTGATTCTATGACCACTTGCAATAGGAACGCTCGCATCCGCCCCCCCCCGCCCGCCGC
>JANHGO010007660.1:0-55935 GCA_024606505.1 Aquila spilogaster
TTAGTGTGGATTAACCAGGTCTTTATTTTCTGTTAATTTAATAACAAGCATTACTGTAGTGTGATTGTGTATAGATATCCCTTAGCTATCAGGTTTTTTACTTTGGGGGGATGGGGGGAAGCAACCAGTTCAGGAATATCCTGTACGGTGCGTGCAGGAGAGCAGATGACTAGTGCTGCTCTGGCATTAATCCCAGGAACCACTAGCAGTAGCGGGGCACCGCCAGCCTAACATGAACACAGGTGCTTCATGACAAACCTTACTAGCATGTTCAGTTGCATCATGTTCTGGCACTGTATTTTGAATGACATTAATTTATTAAAAAAGACTGAATCCAATTGAGTTTGGGTGTGCTTTCTGCTTGAAGTTGACACAGTTATGCCCTCTCCCCCACCCTCAAACAGTATCTCTTAATTTATTGAATGCAATTTCAAACAGTTAAGCTATGGAAAACTTGGAGCCAGCACTATTGACTTGCATACCTGATTTCCAGCACAGTCAGGCTGAGCATTACATAGAACTTGAAGATCCTGCTAAGACTTTTGTAAAATGACGCATCTTCAGTCATGGTATTTTGTGGAATGTAAGGATGTACAGGACATAGAGTAATGATGGCTAGTGAAGAGAAAGAGGCAAACTACTAATTTTTAAGGTGACAAACAACATGTTGGCATTTACCATTTCATCAGCTTTTTTACTGCCTGAATTGCTTAGGTAAGAAGGGAGACCTGACTTGTGCTTTTGCTGATGGCTCTTTCCTGTAACCTGGGGCACCCAGTTACACATTTGTGCAAGGGTGCATAAATTAGAAGAACAATGTTGCTACTTTGTAATGTAGCCCATACCTTGGGCAGAAACGGTGGTGGTATCTTGCTAACTGCAGCCTGACTGGACTGCTTAATTCTGTGGATGGTTCTCACAGTAGCCTACTTCATCAAGCAGCACTGCAACAGCATTAGGCTTCAGGACATGCTTTAATTTCAAGCATAGATGACCTATAGCTACTGTGTTCTGTGAAGTGGGAACTTTTCATTCAAGTTTAAGATCTCATGCATGATGTCTTACCCCCAGAAAGCTGAGGCAAATTCAAACAGTGCGCTGAATTGCACTCACAGTTGCTTCACAGGACCAGCTAAAAGCATCTTTAGAAATGCAAAAGGACTACATGACTTCCTGCTGGTCTGCATTTTATACTCCTTAGAACAGTTTGGTAGTGTAAGTCTGGGTGGTACCTTATTTAAAAGGTAATAATGCAGTACTTAAGGAAAATACGAGTGTCAAACAGTTCTCTAGCGACTTGGTCAGACGCACTGAGTCTCAGTTCACTTTTTCCACTAGTTGCTGCATTCAGTATTTGACCCCCAAGGAAAACAGCTGGCAAATGCAAGTCTCTAGTCTGAATTGTTTCTTTTCATTATTTGAGAAGGAAACTCCACAGGCACAGCATTGTCGTGCATCTGGAAATGGTCACCAGTGGTAGAATTAGACTTCAGTGGGAACAAAGCAGCTGAAAACATGCAGTACTCATTTTATAAATAGAGCAAAGATGATCAAAGCCTTCAAAGAGTTCTAAAATAGTATCTCACTACAAAACTTCCGCCTAATGCTAGCCTATTCAACCTGTACTTGACTTTGAAGTACATTTACGTACAAGTTTTAATGACTCAACTTCTTATGTCCTCAAGCTTTCCTATATTAGCAAAAAGTTTGCTCTTTTTTTTCTGATAGGAATACCTTTAAGTCCTATGTAATTTCAATTCCCTGTACCTGAAATAATAAAAGAACACTCGACCAATATCTTTAGTGCATCCACTTATTTTTACAGCTGTTTAACTACATGCCTAATTGAGAGTTTAAATTTTCGTTCTAAGGGGAATAGTCAAAATTAGGGCAGTCAACTGTGTCAAACTGCACAGAGAACAGAAGATGGGTAAATTAACTTCCATGAACGATTTTTTTTTTTTTAAAGAAGCTCTAAAACTCTGCCTGGTACTTTGTATCATTTCTTCTTCTCGGTATTGCTGTTACTGTGCACTAGCTCTGGGCAGTGCAGTAGCGCTAAGGAAAACCTGCAGACACCTCACTCAGTAGCAGGCTCCTCTGTTCCTCCTCTGCTTCCATGTACAGCTGCCTTCAAGGATTGCTTTTTCTTCTGGATCTGGATTCAGACACAAAAGGAGCTTGAGCAAGGGCAGCTCTGGAACACACTTGCCCTAAAATCAGTTTATTTCCATCTTGTGCTCAACAGTAGCCAAAGTACTATTTGCTGCACTCCAGAATCATTTAAAACATCTAACATCTCCCTGCTGCAGCACTGATTATGAAGAACTTCTAGAGCAAGACGGAGTTACGCAGAGCTTACAAGCATTACGAAGAACTAGAGCAAGACAGAGTTACGCAGAGCTTACGAGCTGGAGGGAAACTGTAGCAGCCTGAATAAAATCCAGGGAGGCAGTTTACAGAAAATCTGTATGTCTTCACACACCTCCCAATTCAGGTGTGGAAGAGGCTGATAAACCCAGGAACTCTGGAAGAAAAGACCAGCATAGAACATGGGCGGGCACAAGGGTAATGACTCTGTCTGCAATGCATTACTGTCAGTAACGAAGCTGTCTGTGTAAGCTTTCCTGCCCTCCTGCCTGTGCGTTAACAGAAAAGCAAGCTCTTGTGGTTTGGTTGGAGCTCTGAAAGTAGACACCTTTGCATCAGCAAAGAGGATGAACAGTATCTGCAGTGCTCAAACAAAGCCTTAAGTGGTAAACAGCATACTGAACACATATAGGTATTCAGAGGCACCTCTACTGCATTAATACAAGTGAAGATACAGAAACCAGGACAACAGAAAGTATTAAAAAGCTTACGATGGCCTGTAGATGTAAACTCTGAACACATTCGTTCTTATCAAATAGAAAAAATGCAGAAAGGAGTCCTACAATGTAAGTGGACAGACTCTTCAGTCAGTTCCTGGGCATGATGTTACGCAGTTCAAAATGCACAAACCCGCAAGTAAGAGCGGCAAAGGTCTTAACGCAGGGTGTGCTGGGCAGCACATTCAGCTCAGCGTTAGTTTTTCCACTTTCTGATGTGCCTCCACTTGAACTTCTCCACTGCATTTGTGTGTGTCAAGTCTCTGAATTCAGAGTTAAGTGACCAAATGAATTTGCTTCTTCAGTATTCTGTTTCACAGAGCATGCAAATGGTATATTCCCTACAACATTCTGAAGAAAATTGCTTCAGCCTTCACTTCACATAAACATTCTTCATTCACTCTAAACATGGTTACTTGATTTTCTTCATGCTCACCTGCTCTAGAAAGCACTTCTATTCTTGGTCATCTAGATTAAGACAAGAAAAGAAGATTTCGTAGGTGTTCTCTGCCTCTACTGAGGCAAATAGTAATATACTTTCATCTGCAGTACGAGAGCTGCTCCAAAAGTAATGCCTCCTCTCTTATTATGTTGGCCCACTACATCAGAGACAGATGGTGGTGGTATGGCAGTAGAGGTTGAACCTTCCCACCAACATCCCAGTACATGTTGTTACCATGTGACAGATGGCAGCAGAGGGGTAGTCTGACCAAATGGCATCTGATGAAGCAAAGGTGTGGAACTGAATTTATCCATGCAGAAAAAATAGCACCCACTGACATTCACCAGCACTTGCTGTAAAGCTTTTTGGAGACCAAACAGTGGAAGTGAGCACAGTGAGAGCAGATTTTTAGGAGTGTGGCATGCAGGCTCTTCTTTGTTATCACTGGTGAAAACTCATAGCTAATAGTGGTGACTACATTCAAAGTAGTCTTTGTAGCTGAGAATTTGCTCTATCAAATGGTGTTACTGTGCTCTTTGTAGGTGGTGCAGTGTCCATGGAAATAAATAGGAGGCATTACTTTGAGTGAGCTAGGTAGTAAATTCAGGCTACAAAGTAGTCAGACCATTCTGAATCCCAGCAGTAATAAAGAGCTCAAGAAAATAGCTTAATCTTGGCTGCAACAGTGTTGAAGTCTAGCTATCTCTGTGTTATGTTATATACATGAATCATGTCACCTTATTGGGAATAAGATAACCATAGTAAATTCACCACCGCACTGGCACTAATAGAAGTGATCCATCTCCCAGTTTACGACTCCAAATGGTACTTGTACTGTTTGATAAAGAACAGGGTCAAGAACAGAAACATCACAGCACTGAAACTCTGTCCCTACTTTTTTTTCTTAAGCTCCCATCTCTCCTCTACTATATTATTAAAGACTAAAAACAGTGCAAAGGAATTCTTTAACTGTCTTTCATCCTATTATAACGTCATGTTTCTGCTTTTTATGAATTCTCTCCGTGTTGCCCTTTTTGTTAAAAACTAAATAAAGTACAATTGTGCTGCATAAAGATGATGTGAATTCATGTTTCACTATGTTTGAACAACTACTTGCATATGGGAATTAAAAAAAAATAAAAAAGAATTCAACAGTTTTTCAGACAGAAGCTTTATCTAATTCACACCTGAACGTTATCCAGATTCAGTTAGTTTCTTCCAACTGGAACCAGTAACTTGCCAAATCATTCTTACCTCGGTAGGGCAGGATGTTCTAAAGGTTTAAAATCAATCTTTAATGAATAGCTTGCTGTTGTAGAGAGAGAAATGTGCAGCAATTATTTGCTCTGCATCATGATTTTGACTAGTTATCACCACCCAAATGAACCATGCATCATTTTGAAGCTAGATCTAGTTCAAAATATTATGGTCCTGCCTAAAGTTCTCACTGATGCACAAGATGGCTGTGACCTACTGAAGACTTCAAATAAATTCACAATGAACTCTGCGGGGAATGAAACATCGTACCAGACAATCCCCTTGTCCTACATTTGCAAAAGCAATACCCACAATCAGTTTAAATAGCAGACAAGTCTCAAATGGATTGACAGTGTGTTACAAGCAGCTATCAATAGCAAAATCAGTGTATTCTGGTGGGATTACCTCCTCAAAACACAGCTTTTTGAGCAGACACAGCTTTAAATAGGGTGGATGTATTTATTTTCAAGCAGCATGAGAAAAATCCATTGCTTCTATTTTTCAGTGATCAAGTAATAGTTTATATGTTTAAAAACTGCATTCACACCTTCACTTTTACAATTAAATACTGCCACATTAGTTTCTCTGCTTAGTAATAATTTCTATGGAAATAAGAAGCTTGTGTAGACAAAATACTAAATTAAATTACAAAGGTGCTTAAAACAGATGTACAAACAAACGCAATGGACTGTAAGAGTGATCCGAAAATAAAATTAATTACCACATTTGGAGAAAATGCTGTCAGATGGGCTCAATAATTAAGGTTATGATGTGAAAATGATGAAAAATGCTGAATATTTAACCCAAATGAAATATCAGGTCAACAGTACTTAGTCTAGTGGATTCTGGGGAGACTTATGTCTATGTATACTCAGTAGGCAGTTCCCCAAATACTGGTAACCTACAAGTGGCAGAGGTTGATGCCTGTGATGCCAGAAAGTTGAGGGAAGTGTTACACTGTATTTTATCTGGAGGTGAGTTCATGCTGTGCATTAACAATCAGAAAAACCTTTGCAGTGTACATTGTGACTGAGCTGTAACAATACCATCACAGTTGACTCATTAGAGGTGCTATCAGCAATTCATTTAGTATTCTCTGTTTCTTGCCATGCAGAAGTGGATGTCAGGGTCTTTGAAATACAAGTTGACCGCATAAATCCTTTTGAATAAGTAATAATGCTTGCACTGGAAGTTTTAAAACAGAGGGGAAGAAAATAACTTGCATTCACACTGGGTTTATGTGAAGAGATCACAAACATTAAATTAAGAAGAGGACTATGTCAACTGAGATGAAAGTCAGTGGCTGCTATCCGTCCTACAGACCAAAAGTAAGTTTGAGCAAGTGTCAAAGAGCAAACATACACATTAATGAAGACAACTTATTATGAAGATCACTGCATCTCCACCCACTGCTGAGTTTAAATCACTATTCAACTTGCTAGCAGGAAGCTGATCCTTAAAAACACTGAAGATGAATACAAGTTTCTTAATCCAACCTTGTGTTGAGAAACCAGAAAGGAAAATACTCTTAATCTGGTTGTACTTTTGGCTCTGCAACAGAGACAGCCAGGACAGTGGGGAAAAAGATCACAAAAGCAAGCGATTATTTTCTTATCTGCATGCTGAATCAGAAAGCTCTACAATCATCACCAATAACTACACCTTTAGTCGTATCTCACCAGAGGTCTTCTTGCAAGTATTTCATACTCTTTAAAAGGATATGAATGTCTATTACAGAGTTGTGGAACAGAGCATTAAAGAGCATCAGAAGTTTTAGAAGATAGACACAAACATACAGAGTCCAGGAGCAGTAGATAAAGTTCTGTAGATGCATTTTACTTGTATGTCAGAAGAAGCAGTAGATTAAAAGAGCTTTAGGGGCACTTTTTGCCCTTCTCAAATGAAGCTACTCAAGCCAGTTGTACACTTTCAGGTTTTCCATTGCTGTTCTACTACATACTTAGCTTAATAAACTCTTTAAAACAGATGTTGTGTTTTCTAAATTGCTATCTGAACAATAACACTGAAAATTACATTGTTGGACAGTAACTATGAGATGCAGCTGTGCCTTTTCTACCAGCTTTTGAAACGCACCTGAAGAAACTAGAACTTAGCTTCTTAAATTACATTAGAACAGTCTTATTTATCTCTTGTACAGCTATTTTATTTGAGGAATGTAAGAAATAACCATGACTTGAAATCTTGGCCCCAGAAAAAAAGCATGGCAGAACACAAAGATACTGATGAGGGAATAAACAAAGAACCTTCCAATATAGAGAAGCTGGAATATTTGATAACGCAACACAGAAAATATTAACAGTTATCATGTGGGGATGTTAGAAGGAATAATATGCACATACATTGCAAATAACAGCAAATAATCTGTTTCAGGAGCACGAAAAGTATGATGTGGAATATGTTCACATATAGAAGACACTGCCTGCACTTTCCATATGAAGTACAGCATTATGTCACATCTTTTCATACAAACTATTATATTCCTTCATGCAAGGATAAGAACTGCAATGTTTCAGTAGCTCCCTCAATTCTGGTGTTGCTTTCCTTACGAGAAAAGTAGTTATCCAAATAGAACGTTCCCTGAGTAGACAAAGAAAAATCTGTATAGCTGATTTTCATTTGGAAGAGTCTTTATAACTTCACTGGCAAAAAAATAACGCAGTTTGCTACTGTGCTAGCTTAGGTAATTTTAATACTTAGTATTCATATACATAATAATTACATTGATGGTGTAATTATATCCTAACAGAGCAAGACCTCAGAAAACTGTCTATTCAATCCTAATTTTGGACTATTGTTTTGTAATACTTTTCTTGAAGAGATCCCTCCAACTGGAATCCTGTCCATGTCCCGGGGTTAAACACTGCCAAAACATATGCTGTTACAAAGGCCTACTGTGCAATACCAAGAAAAGAGTGATTTCGTAATTGTTACACAGACTTGCAGACACAAAGAGAGCTAGAGACAGATTAATGCAAAAGACTGTGCATGGCTACAGATGAGAAAGGAGAAACACTCAAACATCAGCCACAGTCTTATTCTGCACCCTGCTGATTCTAGTCTGCAGGTGGAACCAGCAAAATGCCACCTGGCTCTGAGCCCTTTAAGGGCTTCCACCCCTATAACTGTTGCTGACATGCTCTCTAACCCAACCTGAAAGATGAATCAGTAGTCATACTCTGCTTATTTCTAAGAAGATTCACAACCATTTGGCTACTTGGATTGAAAAATATAACTACTTTACATAAATATCTTTAACATTCAAGAAAATGTACAAATCTAAAGTCAAACACGTTTGGCTTGCAACAAGCCTTGTTTGCTAATGTCTTTATAAAGGCTCAGATTTAAAGTAGTCATTTTAAACACAACCAATATCCAGCAAATGCCATCTCATCATATGGAGACACTCACTATTCTATACTTCTAGTGAAACTGAATGATAACATTTCACATCTCCTTGTCAGCAACACATGCCTTGTTTTGGTCCTGGATAGGTAGTATTCACTCCTACTTTTCGGAGTAGTCCTTGTACAGCTCAGAGAAACCATTGCACCTGAAATATTCAGCAGCGCCAGGCAAAACCATCACTTAGTCCCCAAGGCTTTGGCTTGACTGTGTAAAAGTGGAAAACCACGATGACATGGCTGATTTTGCACTCGTGAATGCTCCTCCAACCGACTGACCTGCATTATAAAACAACAAAAAAAAACACGACTGTAATTTTACCTTCACTAAGCTCCTTCAAAAGTATTACTAATAAAAAAATAGAAATTCAATTAATTTGCAACCCCATTTGGAATTTCTAAAATTCAAAACCCAAGCTTGAAGAATGCGTCAGAAAATACTCAATGAACTCGAACACAAGTAGCTCAGTGGAAATGGACCACACTGTCCTTTACTGTGGAAGGCTGGCTACATCTACTGCTGAAAAGAGTTCCTTGCCAGAGTACACGGTAGCAAAAAAAATTAGAAAGACTTACAGAACGAAAAAGAAAAAAGCTGAGCAACTTTTGGCAAAGCAACCACAGAACAACTACAGGCGATCTCGCATCCTCTTGCGCTGGAAAATGATGATATGATCAAAACACCCCTATTCAAGTTCACTATTATGTAACATACAGGGCCTCAACCAGCAACTTTACCACTCAGAACGTTGCTCTGTTTTGGGCATATGTTATGAAGTACTCTTGGATTAAAATGAAATATAACTGAGATATAAGGTACTTCCTCAAAAGAAGGTACCGCTTAGATCCAAGCCAGATTAAAATAAATTTCTTACCTACAGCTTTTCCTGTTTGCACAACATTTCGGCTAGTGGAAACCATCACATTTCCAATCTTCTTTCCACGTTCACTGTTTTGCACAGAACTAAACAAGAGAGATACTGAAGACTGTTAGTCAACTGGCTGATTAATCCCAGGTGTAAATAAAATATTTCTTTAAAATGTCTATCCATACACATACAGATCTATATAGCGTATGTATTTAAACAGGTCAAGCCCGTAATTCTTGTGTAGGTTTTATGCATCTTATCTGCTAAGATCAGTTCGGCAAGCTTATCTGAGGAAGAGGAGATACTGCCAGCAACAGGAATCAAAATGTCCAACTGTTCATTTCTACAGAACATGCTGATATATCTCCTAAATGTTCACCAAAATACCTTTACAGAATCAGATTTGCAGTGGTTTTGGAAAGTTTCAGCCACATCTATAAACTTTAAACAAAACAGTCTTACTCAACAGTCGTTACTCTTTTTTCCAAATAGGGTTTACTTCGTATCTTGCCTTAACACAGAATTTTTTATCAAGTATAATTCACTCTCATACCTCTGCTAAAAATGTAAAATAATAAAGACACTTCCTTAATTTGGAAAGGATAGACCCAAAAGCAAATCAGTTCCATTGCATGAGTGTGATGACTTTACTCAGTTTAAACGGTAACATTCAAGTCCGCATCTCAGGCTTGTAAACCCATTTATGTAAAGCTTAACAACTTCACTACATGTGATTTTTTTTGCAGGAGAACTTGGAATGCAGTTTTGCACACATGGCCAATTTAAACCATTATTTTGTTTAGGCCATTACTGCAACAGCTGTGGTGTTATTAATATTTGCCTATACATTTTTAAAAATACATATCAAACTACTATATACTTACTGTGACAATCTTAATTTAACATCTGACACAGAGTATTGTCCCTGAAATGGATGGCTAGAAGAGGAGGAAAAACCCAAGAAAACATTAAGTATTTTTCTGTCATGAATCCATACCACAGCAACTTAAATTCCTAGTTATATTTGTCCCTGTGGCTTACAAAAAAATGATCAATCCATTATAGACAGGGTACTGTACCACTTTATAGAAAGCTAGGTAGTACTGGTTATTCAGTCTTAGGTTTCTTCTGAACTGTGTTTAAGGTGCCTGCTATTTTCACATCAGGTATTAATAACCTTCTTTTCACACTAAGGCAGATACCTCTTCCAAGTAAGACAAAGAATGCAAAGAGGAAAAAAATCCCTTAAGCAGACCAAAAGAGCCTTACATGCCTGAAGAAAAACAACTTTCTTCAGACTACATCAGCTGGCAAAGCAAGAATGAACGCTAACAAAACTTCCTGCAATACAGTACAAATGCATGCTAAACAACAAACACGCATAGCCTACAGCGTTACCATGTCTGGCAGCATCTACTCTTGGAGTGGAAATACACATAAAACAATCCAAATTATAGAACACGCAACATAAACCAGACAGCTTCCCTCCATCCCTATCAGTGACAACCCCAGACGTTTCCTTGTAAACCCGGAAGTAAGTAATGAAAAGCAGAATCATCTGAGGACAGTGACAAACTCTCCATAGCTGGGGACAGCCAGCAATTAACATTAATAAATTTCACTTCTGACTCTGGATATAGTTTTCTTCATAAAATTATACCCCAGAATTAGAGTAAGGTGCTGAAAAGTAGAAACATTCAGTTTCTGTACTCACAGAATCTTTACTGCACAGGGCCACGAAGCCCTAAGGGCTCTGTAACAGGAACAAGCGGGACACTGATTCTACAGAACAGTGTGTGCCTAACTACTCATAATAGGAGCATTCCATATTAAATGCTAAAAAAAATCCCCACCGTCTCTTACCTAGAATGTACTTCTGCAAGAGCTGGATGCTTGTTGCTATTCCATACTCTGTAGTTGTGAGTATTTTTCCAGGCTGCTACAAAGGCTGTTCCAAAGTCTGACAAAGTCTTTTCATTGTCTGAGAAATTAAAATACGTTAACTTGCAGCAATTCATTATGGATGCAATACAAGAAAAATAACCGTATTTTATGGAAAAACTAAAATTTTCCAGACTCTCATCCAATCAAACTCAGCTCTGAGAAATGGCACTTCAGAATGTTTAAATTATTTTTATTATTATTATTTTCAAGTGTCTCAAAGCCAAGACAAAACAAAACACTCTAAAAATAAGCTCAATCTTTTTCTCCCCTTAATTAATTTACAAAGTTCTCAGTGAGCTCAGCTGGAGGGGGAAAAAAAAAAGAGCCGCCCACATAGGAATTGACTTACATTAGTTTTGATCAGATACAATATGGTTCGCTATACTATGTTAATACTCATTCCAGTTTAGTACATTTCAATGCACTCCAAAACCGCAGTAACAAGCTACTGTGGAATAAACTTATCACAACATCCTCTTCATTCCATTTAGAATACAGAAGACTATGGGAAATCACTTCAGAGCCAGACAGTTAAGTAATACGAATTTCAGGAAAATTCCAACATTTCATTATCAACTGCATGACCATCTTACAATACTGACATTGCCAGACAAAGAACTTGGCATCTTCAAAACTCTAAAATCAAGTTCTCAATCCCACGGTTTCCCAGAAACGCCACAGAACAGGAACTGAGTTACTTAATTGGTGTTAAGGGAGAATAATCACGAAGAGGATGAAGTTAAAAGACTTAGTGCTAGGCAAGCTTCCACAAATAAGCCACTGATTATTTAGGCTACGCTCATGCATGGAAAGCTACAACACAGAGAATCCCCTCCGAGTTGAGACAAAGATGTTGAGCTCCAGAGAACAGAAGCTGATAAAACCTCAGGCTGACATTTTCAGCTTAAGTGAATCCCTACTCAAGATCACAACAGCAGCAGAAAAGAGATGGGACAGACTAGTGAAACTTCCTGAAATCAGCCACTTAACTTCATGCCTCCTTGAATCAAATTAGTTCCCCAAACTGACTAAAGTCTGTAGGACATCCAAGTTTGTAAAAGTCTTATCCTATACAGGGTTTCAGGTACTTCTACTCATAAGGAAAGTAGGTCTGTAAGACTGTGAAGAATTAGTAATAATCTTGTCAAGAAACAACAAAGATAGTCAAGGCCAATTGAAAAAAAAACAGACTAAAAGTGAAAATTCAGGCAGAGGGATAGCCAATGACAGGTTACACGTGTAACAAAACAGGACAAATACTTTTAAAACCCACCCTCATCTCAGGCCCTGGACAAGGCATTTGTTCTACCTGGTTGCAGCACAGCAGCAAGCAGTGCATGAAGATAAGCACTGAACTGAGCCCTGATCCACTCATCTCCTCCTTCCCATCCTGTGCCATCAAGGAAAACATCATCTCTGTTCTCAGTTACGTGCTTCACCAAGTAATCCGCAAATCTTAGGTCAGCAGTTGTAGGGTTCAGGATCTTGCGAAGCTCTGGATCGTGGATTTGTACATGAGCATCTTCTATCTGTTTGAAATAATTCCAAGGGTAAAAATTTATCTAAATAAAACTGCTTATATGCACAGTATAGTGCTACTGGTGAGCAACTACCTAAACCTGAACTCAGCAGTTTCAACAAATATCAAAAAGAAACAAACGACCAATGAAATTCTGAATGAACAGTTCTCAGTGTCAGATATTGCTCTAATTCAACACGAGTCTGATCATCTTCCTGGTAGATAGTAGATATAGATTACAAGATTTAGAAGAAGAAATTCAGTGCTCACGTGTGTTTTCTTAGGGGCTCTTTGATTTTCATTTCAATTCATTAAGTTGATTATCAATGTGTACCTATCTCAGGATACCAAATGCTGATTATATAGTCGTATACACTTACTAGAACAGACAGTGCTTTCTTAGATAGTTTGCCCTGTTGATTAAATCAAGCAGAAGTCAATGTTAACATGCTTCATTCTCAACTGTATGTTCCTTAACTGCAAGCACGGATTTTTGAAGACCTTACTACAGAGCCATGAGAAAAAAACACAATGTGAGAAGTAAAACTACACTGGCAGCAAAATAAACATGTAAAAAAAAAAATAACCTGCAAATTCAAATACAATATCTAACATCAAAAAAGAGACACTACTTCTGCACAGGTTCTGCACAAGTTATGTCCTACCCTGATACAAATGGAATAAGCTTCAGAATTTAAGAATTTATTTCACAGAGAAGTGATTCAAAATTTGGGCATGAAACTACAGGTTCAAAATGCAACACCCCCCCCCCCCCCCCCTTCTTCAGTTCAAGAAGCTTGAATACAAAGAGTTATACTTCCACAATTGCATCGCTCAGATGTTTTTGCTGACGGAACAGGATATTGGTGGCTCCTGCAACAAAGCCGCGGACTGTAACATCTGACAGAAGATGATGCTGCTGCAGTGCCATGTATGGCAAGCAAAGGTATCCCTAAAGCAACAGAGATATTTAGAGGGTTAATAGAAGGCCAAAAAAAAAGTTTGTCTATACTCAGATTTTTTTCCCCAATTAATAAAAGCCACCACACTGAACCCAGAACAAACAATTCTGGCTACTACAATTTCACTATATTACATCTTCAAAGCAAAGGAACCAGATTCCACACTCACTGAGTTTTCCAAGGGGTCGTGCTGCCCTCAAGTCTCAGTACTGAAACTAAAATACAGTGTAAATTGAAAGGAATCAAGGGTGTGTTTACAAGACAACAAACTAAGCAACATAAATTGATAATGAGGTCTCAGGTCAGTTAAGAGACAAGGAACTCAGTGGAGACAGAGATTCATCTCTATATTTGCATGATATCTTCTGATGCGTCTCAGTTCTACAGTGTCAGAGAGTTAGAAACATACACAACTGCTACCCACATTTGGAGGATGGAAATTTCCCAGGTGCAGAGACAGCAATCAGTTTTTGATGGGCACATGCAGGATAGAAAGCAATGCACTGTTCTCTTCAACTGCTCCATGCTTACGTAAATCTAGCATTCCACACTTCAATTTAATATAAAAAACAAACAACCCAAAACACTTTCAAAGAAGAGACGTATGGCTTTGAGGTAAGTTATTCAGAGATCTCTGAGAAGCAGCTGTAGTTATTATAATTCTCCTTTTAAATATAAGAGGAGCAAAACCCTAAAGTCTAACACTCAAGTCTAATTCCAGCTGTTCAATTGCAGGCAGCACAGAGCAGTTTATTCACTAGTAGTAACCCAAAAGAGCTAACAGCATACTGGATAGAAATAAAAAGCACATGTACTTCATCACACAGTGCACAGTAATTGGAAACATATGGAAGAAAGGAGCACAACTATTCCCTTTTCTTATACTGAATGCAAGGATGGCTTTCCAGATGACAAGCACTTATCAACTGAAAGCAAACTGTGTGTGTCAAAAGAACAACAGTGCTTTGAGATGGAATCATCAACATAAAACAGAACATTTTTTAGAAAATACAGCTTAATAAGCAGGCAAAGGAAGCCAGTGCTTTTTAACAGTTGCTACTCGAGTAGCAACTATTAGAAATCATTCACTGTTTAAAAGATCATGTCAGTTCCCAAATTCACCTCTCTCTATAAATATAACAATGTTTATTTCAGTGAACACATTCAATTCTCTTTTTTTTTTTTTTTAAATAAAGAGTGAAAGTTAAATGGGTTTTTGGTCTTATACAACTGCTGCTAAAGAAACAAGTACCACAACCTATTTTTTCTCCCTGCAGTGGTGCACTTGGATACGTTATTGCACCATCTCACAATGTTTCCTCCTTTTCACCTTTGTCAGATTTGTTAGTCTTTCCATCGCACAGCACAAACACATTCAGAGATGAGAGCTCTAAAAGATTTCAACTTTCAGTAAGTGGTTAAACTATAACTTATAATCAGATTTTTCCGGTAATTTTGAGATGTAGAGCCACTTCTGTTTTCATTACATTGGGTGAACTCAGATGAAAAGTGCCTTTGTGGAACAGAAGGCAAACACGTACAAAACGTCAGCTTCCTTAAAATTGTTTGCTTTGCCATTCTATAAGCTTAGCAGCAAACTAAGTTTGCACCCATAGGCCCTCTTATCAATCACTTGCTTCTCACTTTCAATCTAGTATTTTCAATAGAACTAAACTAAACACAAATTACAGGCTATTCTGTTGATTAGATAAACCATAAAGACAAACACCAGACTGTAGTTCTGTGTTGAAAACCTTTTTCTAACAGTGACTTGAAGCAATACAGGGAAAAATGACATTTCAGTTGCCCACTTTGGCCTATATTTGTGCTGTTTCCAATGAAAGGTATTTCAAGAAGCTCAAGCACCATTACTAAACACAACGTGAAAATGCAAATAAACATCCCCAAAGGAAGAAATGCCACTTTTAACCTCATCAGCTCGAGGAGACATATTGTCTGCTTAAATAGCTAGCATGTTAAAAAGAAAACAAAAAGATATACTTCTACTAACAAAGCTATCCTTAAAAGGGAGGCATTCTTTTCCATTTTAGACAGAAAGTCAGCCTCAGTAGATGTATTGCTTGTTATCTAACAATGCCCATCAGAGCCCTTAGAGAAACTGGAATAACTGGAGTTCAGTTAGGTATTTTTTAGTGAAAGCTTGAAGCTCAGCAGTTCAGCACTATGCACAGGGAAAGAGCCACAGACAACCAGGAACAGTTATCATATAACGAAGTGTGAAAAAATATATGCATAAAAAAAAGAAAACATGCTTAGGTGGCAGATAAGATACAGCTTTCATAATTAGTTTGGATTAACATATCTAAACACTTCTTAAGTACTCTGATCTCAACCTATATAGATTAGATCAACAATTCTTCAGAGTAAAAGAAAACAGTAGTTACTGATACGTACCATTCATTAACCATGCTGGGTCTAGAGGTTACACTCTTGTAGAACCGAAATACTACTCAGCATACGTATGAAAGAAAAGTGGAATGCATGTGCACATGCACACATCTCTCAGACACACAAGCATGCTTTCCACCTGCATATGAGCATGCAGCGACTTGTCAGAGACCATACTTCTATGTTTCTTAGTAAATGTATACTGTATATTTGGAGTTCAGTAACCAAAAATTACAAGACATCTCTCACAAAGGGAAGTCTTCAGGAGTTACCAGATATCATGAACAACCTATTTACCTTTGTAAAAATAGCCAACGGCATACCATACTGGTCCTCTTCCAATCCAGATATGAGTCCTGGAACAAGCACCATGTGTCCTGTGTTTGCTTGGGGCTGCACAGTGATTGGAAGACTTTCAGAGCTTGTGCATTCACTTGGACGATTTTCCATCTGTTCTGATGCTGCTTTTTCACATTCTCCTTTCATATTAGACTCCTCCAAAATGCTAGGATCTAAGGTCTCCCAGTCACTTTCAGAGGATTCTGGAGAAGTGCGGGAAGGAACTTCCAAATGTTGCACAGTACCATTGGAAGACTGAGCTCCACTGTAAGTCTTCTCTGACTGGGAGAAAGGCATGCTTGCTTTTTGACCTTCCAATGAGTGGTTTCCTGCTATCTTCTTGCCTCCCTCCCCTGTTCCCAAGTTTGTATTTGAAATATCACCAGCAGACACAGAAGTTGCGTTATCTAACCACGGTGTAGTTTCCTGCAAGCCAGCATCCTCTGATATGCTTTTTCTGGGTCTATAGTGTGAGCTGTCAGTAAGACCATGCTCAATCATACCTGCAAAATGACACCACACATTGAAGTGAACATCTCAATATAAATTCAAATGCCTTTTGTTAAAGACAACAAAGAAAGTGCCACTGCGTGCATACTGGAAATCACATATTTTACACTATTAAAAAAAAATAAAAAAATCACGAAACAAAAACCATTAAAAAAGCCCCCTCTTCTCCAAAGGAGCCTACTCCAACTTTTTGTTTTGAGAAGACTGGTTGTAAGTTAATAATTAGGAAGGTTACGTATGTGTTTGTCTGTTTTGTTTTCAGAAATACAGGCAGAAAGAATGTTTAATTTTTAAAGAACTTGACTAATACAGAGTCACATTTATGTCACCCATAGGCAATACAGAAGATCCAGTGGCTCTAACTAAACACAAGAAGTAATTGAGACTGCAAACAACGTTAGGAGGTATGTCCACACTACATGCACATGTCTACAAGTTATCCTGCTTTTCAGGCAACGTGTCAACGTAATTCTATTTTCATATAATTTGTTCCCCACATGAGGTAGTACATACAACCATACTGTAATAACTGAGAAGTTCAAGCTTCTCTTCTTACCAGGAAATAATGACAGGACAGTCATCAGTGCTCCCACCAATCTATTTACTGGAGAAATATAGAACAGCACCTGGTGGAAGGGGAGGAGGGGGAAAAGAAAAAAAGAGGACAAGAGGGCAGAGGGGAAGTAAGGAGAAGAGAATAAAAAATACCAAAATTACAGTTGAGTACAACAAAGAACATAAACTGTTAATTTATTTTAAAAAAGGAATTCTGCTCACCCACAAAAACTCTTACAACAGCTCATATTAACTATCTGAATATGAATATGCATATTGTATATTTGTAGTTTATAATATTTATAATATATACGTTATATGTATGTGCCTGTGTGCGTAACACGTAGTCAGATTTTTCTGACTGAAAGGTCTTTATGATCCAGCATGCTGACTGGATCAATTTTAGAAAAAAAATCCAATTAAACAACAGACAGAAGTTGTTTCTGGCGCTCTACATAAGTTGTTGTTAATTTGTAATACATTAAAACATCTCTTATAGATCAAAGAGACCAAATAATCTCCATTCCAGAATTCTGGCAAAAAAAAACTCTATCAAAATATATTGAAGGTACGTGAAAACTAGGATAAATGCAGCATGCATTTACTACAGATATCTTTGTATGATAAAAACTGAGTTTACGGAAACAGAAAACATGATTGATACCAACTTTAGTGAAAGGTACTTAAATACATAACTTAGAAAAACAACCTCCTTAATTAAAATAGAGACACTAGAACTAGTAAATTAGTTAGGAACTCGGAAGGGGAGATATCAAAGGCTAGCAATGAAAGAAGAAAGCCAAGCGTAACTGAATATTACTACTAGAGTTCTTCCACGACAAACCTTCAGGGGAAGGAAAAGTAAAAATGAAGGAAAAAAACACCATCTTGTTTAACAATAACATTTTTATATCTTTAGTGAAAAAGGAGAACAATACTAGTGAAAAATATATGAGCATTACAAAGAATCTACAGCATAAAGGAATTCAGACTGATCCGAGACAACTGCGTCTTAGACAACAACTTTGCAGGCCAGTTTTATAGGTACATAAAATTCAAAGTATGTGTTTGTGGGCTTAGCAGCATTAATAGACTTCTATTCTAAGCTCAGAAGTCACTTTAGAGGTGATTAATGAAAAACTTAAGATCCACTTGCATGTCTACTAGCTACTGATTTGATGGAACAAAGAGAAAGACCTATGCAGTCCTAAACATGTATCAAACACTGTTTAGTAGTACCTCAGCTGGAAATAGATTATGTGTGTTACCTTGTAAAAGCATTCCCCCAGCAATGTTCAAGATAGTTAAACTCAAATTCCAACAACTACAGAAAAGACATGATGGAAAGAACAAGCAGCTCATCTGAGACTACAGTCGTCAGCAGAAATTCCTTCCTAACTTGTTTTAAGATGCTGGTCGATATGAAAAATATTGAATGCAATAGCAAGAAACTACAACAGAAATCCTACAATATCCTTCCAGTTTTATGTTCTCATATATTACGTACTTGTAGCAAAACTTGTTTTTAAGACTACAGAAATAACTAAATCTATAAAGAAGTCCTTTGCTTTCAGGAAATTTACTCAAATTTATCTTCAGTTTGGGTGGACTGCCAACTTAAGCCAAGCACCTTTATGTATGTGTTTCACCAAGTCCCTCTGCCATCTTTCCATCTGCATGGGTGCATGTTCCCTTACCCCTCCTACATTACATGACTTACAACATTTACATCGACAAACTGGGTGGTCGTGGCAGTAGAAAGTCAAATGATCACCATATGCAAGCAGTCTTCTAGCCCAGTAACAGCTGAGAGGTGAGAAAAAAAAAAACAAAAAACCACCAAAAGCATTCCTAATGCCTGCGTAAAGGCATCAACCAAATTGCCAGGAGTTATAGGAAAGTAGTTCATGGCAGGGAGGCATTTTTCAGCACAAGGAAAATTGGCGTTACTAAAATGTACAAGGCTTCTTGCACATTATATTTAAGGTCTTTGAATGCACAAATTTCCACAGCTATCCTGGAAAATCAACATCTATCAGAAAACAGGCAATGCCAGAAAACCAAAATTCTTGCTTTTGAAATAGTTACATTCTATTCAAGTACTTCTGTTTCAGAAGGCCATATTCATTGCCTTAGTAAGGATCCCTAGGCCACAGATCTAGCCATTTTGCTGTTCGCAGGTTGGATCCTACTGGCTTTCCAGTTGCAGTTAATGGGAAATTCCTATGTTCCTTCTCATCACTCTAAAGAAGCCAGGTTTCTTCAACAGGTTCACAGAGAAGAATATGACGTTTGGGGAACTAAAAGTGTTCTTTATATTTCTGTTTAAACATTAAGACAAAAAATATCCTGCAAAAACGTGTCTGGGAGTTATAGATACTCATCACTGAAAGTTCTTCTGTTTATCTATTGATACCCTCAGACAAGAAAACAAATATATCTCTTTTTAGCCCAAAGCAAACACTAAGTAGACATTTTTGTTTGTTTGTTGTTTGTTTTAAAACAAATTTGTGCTCTGAATTCAGCATGACTTAACAGAAGTGACTCTTTACTTTGTCTCCTACAGCTGTCCACACAATTCAGGTTTCTAAGACATTCCTTGCACTGGTTTCTTCTGGTGTGTCTATTTAAAGCCTGAAACAAAAATTCTACCTCGTGAAATCTATAAACCTCTATGTTTCATTTTAGGTCTCAACATTTCCCATCCATTTCTTCGCTTAAGTACCTACTTGCATCCCATGCATCTTTTCTTATCTTCTATAATATGTTAAGTTTCCCCACTCACATCTAATCACATTTTACTTCACAGCTATTAATAAAAGTAGAGTATGCATATAACAGCAGCAGAAGCAAATTTATACAGCAACACACAGAAGTTACTTCGAGCATATTTTCTCTGATTTACACATGTATGTAAAATTGCTGATACACATCCAGATCATTTTAACTTTTTTTTTTTGTATTTTTCACTGGTATGTTCTACATATTTTCATATAAAAAAAATTAAACTGTTTATATGTCCATTATCTGCCTCAGGCTACAAAATGATACCTTTTTCTCGAGAAGAATCAATTTAAAAAGGATCAAGACCTGAAAAACAAAGGAAAAACACTGTAAGTGAAGCAGTGCCATTTATCAAAATTACTGTACAAGTTCATCCTATTCAAAATTTCACTGCATAACTGTCAAATGATCAAATAAATCTCAACAACAAAAACCAAAGAGTGCTTCAATACCTTTTCTCCACCAGAGCTCTCTTTGAAATGGCATTTGAAACTCACAACAAAAAAAAAGTCACCATTGGTAATTCAAATCATGCAAAGCTTATAAAGAAGGAAGAACATAACATATCATTCTAGAATTTAAAAAAAAATAATAACTGCATAAACACAAAAGTTCTTTTGCAGAATTACAGAAATAACTTGAGCCAAACTCCTGGAATAGCATTCACCTTACCTAATGTTAGACATATACAAATGAGACATCTAGATCAGAGCTAGCTGTCTAGACTCTTTAAACCCAAGGAAAAAGAGACGCTTCTGGGGCAACGACTAGCAGACATATGAAGTGAAACAAAAGGAAATTCTACCACAAAAGTCTATTAGGTATGCACAAGTACACTGTTAAATGCAGAACCTCAAAATTCTTTCCTTGATGCCTCTCAGTTACAGACTTTAAACACTATTTGTAACTTAGCTACAGAATACAAATTCAATTTCAACAGCCATTAGGAAAAACAAGGGGAGCAATTACTAGTTTCTTTGGTGGCAGGAGCTGCAAAAATTACATATCAGGAAAAATGCCCCAAGTGTCTGCAATGATTTTAGCAGTTTTCTTCCATCGTATTCATTTGACAAGGCACAGGAAATAAAAACAAGACCATAATTGAGATACCACTTGCACTTTGGGCCAGGACTAAACAATTGTAACACAAGCCTAAAAATCTGCAGGAAATCCAAAAGACAGACAAAATTTCGCACTACGGAACTTACTTTCACAGAGGATCTGTAGGTGTAAAAGAAAAATCAGGAGACTGTAACCAGAAATATTTAAGGAACAATCTTCTCACTTCTAGCTCAGGTATGTCTAGACATTTTTCAGATCTTCAAAAAGCATTTCACTCCTCAAAACAAGTGCTGTATTTTATAAAAAAAGAGAAAGCCTACCTTGTGTCTAAAGTGAAGAACAAGATCCCGAGGAGACAGACCTGAGATACCAAAGAACAGCAATTACTCCAGTTTAAAAACTAGCAGAGATACTAACTTTAATTCCTGTCAACTTTTTGTGGGGGAAGGAGGTATGCCCATTATGCATTCTATGTGAACCTTGGTTATTTCAGTAGCAGAACTCATAGCACATTCTCTCCTTTGTGCAGGTGAAATAGTTAAATTACAGTGGAGACAATAACATGATTAGTCACACTCTGAGTTACTCCTGTTGACTGCAACAGCATTATGGAAACACTGAACTAAATCCTACATTGTGCATTCAGAAAACATAGAAAAGAGTCAGAATCAGATGGGAGATTTCCCAAATAAGAGACAGACAAAAGATCTAGCAGCTCAAAACATCATCTACACATTAAGAAAGTACTGTTTCCCAAAAACAGCTGAGCAGCCATTTGTCAGACTAACAGGTCAAGAAGTACGATGGCTTCCAACCCACAACAACTTCGATTATGAAAGCAACACTGCATTTATTTGACACTTATTTAAATCCATAAAGAAAAGAGCAACGGAATACTGTGCAGGCACACTGACTTCTATGCTTAATCTGTTAGTGAACATAAGCAAATTAGCTAAGGAAGTGAACGTGCTGATTAGCGTAGCGTTATCACTGCCGCTTCTACAAAAAAGCCACTTACCAAGATAAACTTGTGACCCTTCTAGCGAAGTCCCTCCCAAGGAACTATTCATATGATCATAAAGTTCCTGTAAAAGTACAAACAAAAGCACACAGACAAAAAAATAAAACCGGAAGTCATTAATGGTACACAGTCATACAATATCCAGTATTAAAAAAACTGTCTTATTGAAGGATTTCAATGTCTTACTCTAGAAAGAAAGTCAAATTTTATTAAGAGTCAATGGAGATACAGGTTGAATATCGTGTTCATTCTTCTATTTCAATACACATCAAATTTGTAATCTGTCATGAGGGTCATGTAGCTCTTCTAAGTTATTAGAAGAGCTGAACAGCTGAATGACCTATGAAAATGAAATATCTGAGCAAAACCACTAATTAAAAACACTGAAATCTGTAGCCATACACTGAAGGCTTTGTTCCACATAGTTATTACTTAAAAGTTACCTTTAGAATTGAAATTTGGGAGAAGTCCTTTTCTTCAAAATACGCATGAGTAATGAGCTGCAGCTTTGCCTGAAGTAACCCATACAAAGGCTTGAAAGAAACACAAACACAAAAACAAGTGAAAATAAAATCAGTCCAGTCTTCTCCCATTCTTATATTGCAATATAGTCACTTTATTACACAGAGAGTTCACAGGAGGAAAGTGATAGACCTATATCCTTAGTTGCTAACTTGCAACATCTTCCTCCTACAATCATTTTAAATTATTTTAACTATTTTGATTCCATTTGTATATACCATACCATCACTGAACATCCTTCTGGAAAAGTACTTTCCTGTTTTAAACATTAGTCATGCAGCTGTACTGATAACCTTTCTTCAGCTTTAAGTACAGAAAATTTTTACCCCCTGCCTGGGGAATAATAGCTTCTGCTAAGTTAGTAGTAAAGAAGATGTCCCCTCAAAAGAAGAATATACTATTTCTGTGATCATCTTAAAACCTCTTTCATGGTTGATAATAGCCACTCCCTCTAAAATAGCAACCTAAACTCAAACTCCTATTATATATGAAGAATTAGTAGTGCTTAAGAATCAACAACAATGTAAAAAATAACACATTTAGAGCCAAAAGTTACAAAAATACAGAAAACAAATATTTAATATGTTATTTAGGAGTGTTTTGAGATTTAAACATTCTTACCAGCTGACTGAGAACACAGACACTTTTCTGCACTGTTTCTCGGGTGATGTCTGCTTGTCGCACTTTTAATGCCTAAGAAATAGAAGTATAACAGCATATTTACCTAAACACACTTTCAAAAGTGAAGATGCCACATATCCCTTATTTAAACAAAACCCTAAGATTTTCTGCCTTCAGTGGTGGAATATCCAAATCACATCAAAGTATGTCTTTAGCTAGTACAAACAGTCATAACACTGATTCCGCAGTTATGTTCTCGACTCACTGTGCATAGCATAAATCCAAACACAGCTGTAATGACAGACAGAGAACTGCTTGAAAGGCACTAGTATGAGTAAATAGTTCTGGAGTAGTCCAGAAGTAGCCCTGGAAAGGCAATGGTATTTTTAACTCAGGACAATGTAACAGGAGAGAAGCAGCCACAACAGCTTGCTCCTCTCTAATATTATCTATGAAAATGGACCGTGCTGTAAAGTCTTTACCTGGAAATAATTTACTTTATACTCCAGGATTTCCTCTAAGCCATCCATAAAATAAAGGAGATATCTCCAGAAGGAACTCCATTCTCAGCCAGACCAAATGGCTCTGGTAGTCAAGAGCAAAACTAGAAAGGGTAAGGGCAGAAATACAGTAGTGATTTTTCTAATTGCACAAAACAGTAAGTGTGCAGATTGCAGCCCACACATCAGAAAGCCAGATGGAAAGGGTGCTTGAGTTGTTATATGAAACACACACACTGTTTTGTATTCTACTTTCTCCAAAGAGTTCAATTTAAACAACCATCTCAATTGGTTAGTGAACAGCGTAAGACACAATAAAGCCACGTTAAAAGAGTTGTATAGTTCAACAGAGCAAGACTAATCACAGGATAAATGTGAGGACTGGCTGTTCAAAAGAAACAGAACTAAAACTTACACATGGAAAATTTCTCCTATAGCATAAATAAAAACTTGAAATATAATTAAGGTGTGCTAAAGACAGAATACAAAATTTGCATCTTCTGAATGCAAAACCAATTTAGATCTCAAGGCCACATGGCATTCTAGATTCTTGGCATGTCACTTGAAAATAAATGATTTTTATTTTTCAAGAAATCTGTAATAACATCTCAATTGTAGTTACACAGACTACTACTGCTGCTACTTTTGAAAATCAAATATACACTGTAGCTCTCACCAGCTTTTTCCAGCTTTATTGCTAAAAATTCAGTATCAGTAGGTACCTACACAGAGCTGCATACAATGAATGGCAAGATCTTGGTTTACCATGCAAGCATGTTTTTTTGCAAAGGAGGTATGTGAAGATTTGCACGACCAGACCCCAATAAACACTCTAAAATTCTTCACAGTCACACACTAGAGAAATTTAAACTGCTTCCACCCAAGAGACTTTCTTCCTGGCAAGAGGATTTGGCAGCCAGAGAGACTGTCAGTTTTGCTACTTGGGACTAAATACCTGGGTTAGTTCTCAAAAACCAAAACATATTTATCAATTGCCTTGGATGTTTAAAAAAAAAAACAACACAATATGCTTGCTGACATAAAGGAAATAATAGTTCCCAAGTTCTGTAGCTACCTACTGTGTCCATTTTCATAAATAGCTTTAGAAGTAAGCTGATCACGTAGTTTGAACGTTGGTGTTACTAAAAACCACTGAATTTCAGAGTTATTAGTGCATCAAGCCTATTACTTCAGTAATATTATTCATAACTTGGAAAGTTACCTTTGCTTCAATTTGCCTATAGCAAGAGACGCCATATACTGTGGTTCGGTCTCCACATCTTGGTGGCAAATGGAAAAACACAGTATCTGTGAAAAAGAAAAGAATGTCCCATAAGTCACTAACAAATGTAGTTTTTTTGTCATCATTACTTTCTTTTCAAATGGGTTATTGCTGAAAATATTGATACATATTTTCTGAGATATTGGGGAGAAACAAAAAGTTATCAATAAAGCTATGCCTGCACGCAAATGAGAATTACCAAATTGCATGGTACTTTGTGGAAGAAGCTCTAGCATTGCTAATGAGGATATTCTGACAGCAGTCTCACATTCACCCTAATTGAGCTCCTTTATAAGCCCATTGGCAGATGTTCAGAAGCAGCTGCTGATAGCACAGAAGTGCCACTGAAACCAACAGCCATATGGCTTTTCCAATTCAGTATAGAAGAATAAAGACAAGGCATTGGAAGTCAAGGGTCACAGAACTGATGCGACAGAGTGTACAGCAGTACCACAATGCCATTAGGAAGTTAACTGCAATGAAGGTAGGAAAAAAAAATAAAACAAGGAGGATATACACAGCTGGAAGGTTAGATTTGCTGATACACCTGCTAAGGCAGATACAAAACATAGCACCACTATGCTAGTAAAAGCTACTTATTCACACAGTTGTAGGATTTACAGAATCACAGGGATTGGAAGAGACCTCAAGAGATCATTGAGTCCATTCCCCGGCTAAAGCAGGCACTCTACAATAGGTCACACAGGCACACGTCTAGATGGGTCTTGAATATCTCCATAGAAGGGGACTCCACACGTCTCTGGGCAACCTGTTCCAGTGCTCTGTTACCCCTACCATAAAGAAGTTTTTCTGCATATATGTATAGAACTTCCTGTGTTCAAGTTTCAGGCCATGACTCCTTGTCCTATCACTGTGCACCATGGAGGAGAACCCAGCCTCATCCATGCCTCCCTTTCCATACTTACAAACATTAATCAGATCCCTCTTCAGTCTTCTTTCCCCCAGGCTGCACAGACCCAGGTATCTCAGCCTTTCTACATGTGGGAGATGCTCCAGGCACTTTATTATCTCTCTGGTGGACTCCTTCTAGCAGATCCATGTCATTTTGAACTGAGGAGCCCAGAAACGGGCAGAGTAGTCTAAATGTGGCCTTACCAGGGCAGAGTAGAGGGGGAAGATCACCTCCCTCGACCTGATGGCCACACTGTTTTTAATGTACTCCAGGATGCCACTGGTCTTCTTGGCCACAAGGGCACAATGCTGGCCCAAGGCCAACCTGCCGTCCACCAGAACACAAAAACATTTCACTGTGTGTGACATGAAAAAAAAACAAAAACAAGAGCGAGGCTCTTGTATACAGGTATATGTAGTTATATATAGATATATATACCTACACACACACACACTTGCTACTACTGCCAAAAGCTGCTAACTCAAAAGTAAAGGAGAGGAAAAATACATATTATGATTGTTTGGCTTTCAAAAAAGAGTGAAATCTGTTCTGAAACCAAATAATAAACATTTTACTTCCTTTGTATAACCAACTGAACAGAATAGATAATCCCATATGTATCAAGTCCAACGGAAAGAGGAATCATGTATTAAAAGAAACTATTCCCTTGAATAAGCGTGGAGATATTTCCTGTACCACGTCATGCTCTTTGCAAAAACCTGTCAGAGGGTGTTAGTTAAAACTCTGAAGAAAATAGAAATGTTGTAACAGTTATTTTATGTTTACAGAAACTTTATCTGAAACAGATTTGTTAATTTCAAGTTCATGTGTATTCCTGCCAACAAACTACAAGGCTCTACACCCATTTTGTTGCCACTTCTTCCTTTCTTTTTTTCTCCCTACCAAAAACCACACATTGATAATCTTTTAGTGCAGCAATGAAACCACACAAAGTTGAGCATTAACTGAGATGATGCTGAGCCAAGAGGGAACAGAAAACTGAGGCTACATATAATTTTCCTAGCTTTGAATGTAGCCCACTGCTTATATTTAGCAGTGCAGAAACAGAACAAAAATTATGACCTGAGTATCAGAGATACTCTTATGGCTGCTAGGCAGTGGCACACAGTAAAAGTACCACTCTATCTTTCCATTCTGCTGACAAATACACTAAAGGTCCTGCCTTTTACATTTGTTAGTTTTCAAAACACAGAATGACTCGTAGAATCATTAGAAGTCAGTGAAAGATATGAGTACGTCATATATTACAAAGCTTAATTGTAGAGCTTCATTTTTTCCTTACCTCAAAACTGGATTAGGTTTTACTCAAGAGTTGATTTATGCCTCAGATAATAGCTTGAAAGAAAGCTGGGTGCCTTCTTTTGCATCAGAACTATGTAACCTTTAAACTGAATTTCTGACATCTGATTTCTTTGTGCAGGAGATACACCTTCATTATCTATTTTCATTTTAATCTCTGAACTTTTGTATCAATTATTCTGCAGCTTAAACAAGAAGTACAAGAAATCTAATAGCAAAGAGAACAGTTAATTAACTGTTCAGATATTAGGGTTTTTGTTTTGGTTACAGTAGCAGCCTGCAGGAGGCCTCAACACACACAACTTCCTCTCAAGTTTCTTACCTTCCTGATAGTTGTGAGCACCATCTGGTAAGGCGAGAAATGGCAAATACTTCCATTCCTCTGGTAAACTGTGGCTGTCATGTCCTTCACCAGGTATCAGGGGAGGGTAGGAGAATTCAACCTAAAAAACAAAGAAACAAAGAGGAAGCAAAGGGAGAACAGATATTGTTAGCAAACAAGCAAGCTTCTGTAATTCAGCCTGGCATTACTTTTCTTTAGCAATGGCATGGAAATAAATTTCTCTTTCTACTAGCATTCCTTCTCTTTTCCATCAGAGTACCCATGGATATGCAGTCTGACTGCAGGCCCTAGGCAAATTTGGCTTCTACAGAGCTTCTATCCAGCCTAATATCGCTTCCTCAAGAGAAATACAAGACAGATTTTCAAGAAGAGGATGTCACCTTCTTCCCTGCAAGCAGCACGTTGCTGCCCCTGCAATATCAGCAGGGGTCATTGCTGGGGCACATCCTGAAATCAGATTTGGCTTCTGATCATCTTGAGTCCTCATGATGAGCTAATGCTCTATCACATGCAAGCCTCTGTTTCACCCTAGCGGATACCAAATAATACACCAACAGCAAAATACTGTTTTAAAGACTTTTTTATGCCCTTCATCTCAATGATGCAGCAAGTATGCCACTTCTACTAAAAATTCCTCCTTCCCCCTTCCAAGAAATCCTGCCTTTCAATTTCACTTTTCATTTCTTTGTCTTTTACCTCTTTTCCCTAGTATCAGTGGCAACCCCTCTATTTCTTGTGCTACAATATCAGTCTATCATGGCTCCTCAAAATCAGTCTTCACACAATCATCCTATTTTTATTTTTGGTTATCTTATGGACTTCAGAGTTTCCAGCCACTTTCAACAATTTTTTATTTCCACACTTATATATCTTAAATTACTGAAAAAATAAATAAATAAAAGCACAGGTTTATCAGTAGAACTGTTGCAGCATATTGCTTCTCCACTTGGAAGGTGTTTGGCTAAAACCTGATCAGTTGTAGGACGTATAACTGGAAATTTATAACTTGTAGAAAACAAAAAAGCATGACAAAACAAGCATGCAAAACCTTAACATTAGAAGGATGATAAAATAAAAACATTGTGTAAGATGGAAGTATCACAGAAATACGAAATAAGAAATGAAATTCTTCACCTTAACACATGGTGTCACTCTTTTCACAACTGATGCCACCTGGCTCCTGCGTTCTTCTCATTGCATAAGGTTTGCTGAAAAACTACATCATCTTGATTCTAGCTCATAATAGATCAGGTGCTATCACATACTCCAAAGAACAGGGATTTCTACAGGCTCTGACAGTTCCAAATTCAACAAACTCAACCGGTATTAATGACACCACTGATAATCTTGTTTCATATCAGCCTGTTTCCTTCAAAGGTAAGCATCTTAATACAGGGATTTCTGCATTAATGTATATAGGTGAGAGAAGATCACAAGACACAGCAGAATTAAGATTACGTGCACTTAAATGACCTATTTTATACATACATGTTATGATACATCTGATTTACATGTAGTAATACTTCTCTCCCTTTCCAAAAAGATTCATGTAAGGAACTCTCTGGTTCCTAAGGACGAATTCCATTTGTGTAGTTTAATAGTCTGCAGCCTGGGGAAGTACTGCCTCATTTTGTGGCAGCTGTATGAAGAAAAAGGACAACTCAACAGCAAAGACAGCACACAATGCCCTGAAGAACTTCCTTCTACACCTGCCTCCAACTTCAGAGTTCCCAGCAATTTCATTTCAAAGCAGTTAACTTGAACTTTTTCTCAAGTAGTCACTGCAGGTGGGAATCATGCCATCCAACTACTTATCAAAAAGCCAGAACTCCAAGCCAGTTTTCCTAAGCATTCTACAGTCAGAGAAAACAGACACCTGCAGTGCATGACTCAACCAATCTGCTTCTTTCTATCATCTCCAAAGAGCGCTAGCTCAGGCTTAGAAGCCTAATTTGCAGATGAAAATCACCCTAACTGTTCCTTATCTCCTAGGGATCCTGCTTGACTTCTACAGAGCAATTTGCAGAACAGCATAAACTGTAGTTAGGAATGCCTGAGCAGACTTTACAGTTTTTCTGCCTTCAAATGAATTTAAGAAGTCTCCTCAAAAAAGTGAAATTCTTGTTCAAAACTGAACTCCTCAGAGACTTCAGCAGAAGCTATATAAAAAAAATGAACCAGTCTCCACTCATTTCTTACTATTTCAAGTGTCAGGGATCTTCATTATAGCTGGAAATATTGATTAAAACTGTCAAAGAGTTTTG
The DNA here is from genome assembly GCA_024606505.1 of Aquila spilogaster. Classification (NCBI taxonomy): domain Eukaryota; kingdom Metazoa; phylum Chordata; class Aves; order Accipitriformes; family Accipitridae; genus Aquila; species Aquila spilogaster. Next base: position 29,728 of record JANHGO010007660.1, read on the forward strand.
ATGGCAATGTTTTCTGCCTGTTCCAATTGTCTTCTTCTGTATGTAGTGCTGCTGATGGATTTTAGAACTAAAATCAATACAGATTACTGTAACATGATTGAGCGGAGAAATAAGTGAGTGTGCACTTCACTGCACAAAGTATTTCAGCTCCTGTGGATTATCAAATTAAAATAAAATGCAAAAAAAAACAAAAACAAAAGAAAAAAAACCCCAACCCTAAACTAAATAACGATCATATTTCTGGAACTGACATTTGCATCTTTCTGTAATTCTGCTACATTAACTGACCTTTTGTTAAGCACTTTGTATTGTATCCAACAGCTTGGAAGCAAAGCATCTACTGATAAGCAGTCCTTTCTCTTTAAAGAATGAAGAGTCCCAGCAAACTCTTTTGATTCCCCCTCTTTAAAGAAATTTCCTAGCCAGAATAAATTTGCTAGACTTTCACTAATTTGCATTACAAAACAATGAGTGTGAACAAAGAAAAACATATTTCAGTTCTTATTTCTAGGAACTAAGATGGTAGATTTTCTTTGAACAAATGCATTAATATCATCTCCTACTAGATTACAAGTACACAACCAGAAGAAAGGTCAAAAAGACTTGGATAAAAAAGAGGAATTTCCAAAAGGTGATGTGCATGTCCAACTATCACACCCAAACATTAGACAGGTAGTCTTCACTGATATTCAACAAACTTTTTATTAAGGGCAGGCTGTTTTCCTTATAAACAAAGCGTTGCTAAGTGAGAGCAATCACAGCAGGAGTAAAATCTTCAGTGAACATTAACTAGTGATAAGTCAACGTGCTGGTGAGTCAGTACAAACTACAGACTTCTCATACTCCCAGTCCATTTACAGTCACATGTTTGAATTAATTCATTTACAAGTTAACTCTTCCTACTCAACAGTGTACGTTCTTCAGTACAGGTATATTGAAAGATCTCTCTTCAGAATACAAATAATAATAATAAAAATAAAAATAAATAACTGGTCCCTAATAAATTTTCCCATTAATTCAACAGGGAGTGGATTTAAGTTTAGGTCTCTTAAAAATCTGAAACATTTAAAACAACAGCATTATTTTAAACACAAGAATACTCCTAGTGAGTTGCAGAACTTAATTTACAGTGAGTGAGCTCTCTCCAGTCTAGGAAAAAATCGATCATCTCTCCATTGTTTGTATCACACCAACAGGTAGAACAACTGTTTCACACAAAGAGAAGAAAACTGGTAAAAAGACTCATTGCATTCATGTTTAGAACTTCATTTCAATCTATATTGACGATATCAGCTCTTCCAAACTCACTTAAAAAGGAAAAGAGGAACAAGAAAAATAGGAAATTAAATACTAAGAATACAGCTAAGCAGGAATGACTCCCCCCTAGGAAAACCCATACAAACTAAAATCACACATGAAAATTGATCTCTCATTTCAAATAAGCCAGTATTTGTTCTTCGCTCAAAGCTGGGATTTTTGAAGTAGGTTTTTTTCTCGATACCTTAGACCAAGCAAAGACACGTGCAGAGAAAACCAGTGATTTTCTCTGAATCACTGTGACAACTGCAGCATGCAGCCAAATGAAACTAGGCACACTGTTCATCTTTCATTAAATCAATCAGATTTATATGACAAACTTTCCCATACACATGACAGAAACAACAGATGAGGATCTACAGATGGTAGAGCCAATCAGTAATGCCTACAGCATAATAGAAATGACCTCTAATGAAAGGTTTTTTTAATATATACTTTCATATATTTATGTACATATTCATGTCCGTATATATCTATTACATACACACACAAACAGTGGAGAGAAATTAATATATTAGAAAGCAGTAGGGCACTGCATTTTCTATCCTTTCAGATCTTGAAACTTTCCCCACATGGTCCTATCATTAGAGCTATTAAGCAACCACTTACATAAGCTCTAAGACACCATTCGGATTGCTTCAGATGCACAACACAACCATCCACATTTGCTCTGAAAAAACTCTAGGCCAGTAAAACTTATAACTCTTATGTCCTTAGAATAAAAAATCTGAGAAAACTGAAACCCTAGTACTTGCACTCTTTCCAGAAGAGGAGCACAATACTACTGCAGCAATTCCAGTCTCAAAGGCCTGCTATAGAACTCCGTGCTAGGCAGCTCCCTTACTGAAACAGGGTAACCGTCAGCTCCGTTCCTAAGCTACCTCTGCCCAGTGCAGCAGTTGTTGTAGGGCAGGATCAGCCATAGCCAGTGTTCCACCCACACAACCTGCTGCACGCACAGGCTAGTAAAGAATATACCCAGCTACAAGGACTGGTGGCATTTCCTTTCTCCCAGCATTCACCTGGAGCTCATCTCACAAAACACAGATGTTCATCCTTTCCTCCAGCTCTGCTGAATGCCCTGGTTTTCAGCAGGAGGGAGACGACACATGCTGGCAGGGAGCTGGCTGATCACAACTGAATCTCAGGATATCCTCAGTTGGGAGGGACCCACAAGGATTACCAAGTCCAATTCCTGGCTCCACATAGGATCACCCAAAATTCAAACCCTATCCCTGAGAGCAGAGTCCAAATGCTCCTTGAACTCCAGCAGCCTGGGGCCATGACCACTGCCCTGGGCAGCCTGTTCCATGTCCACTGCCCTCTGGTGCAGAACCTGTCCCTAGCCCCCCAGCTGCCCCTCTTGACAGAGCTCCATGCCATTCCCTTGAGCCCTGTTACTGTCACAGAGAGCAGAGCTCAGCGCTGCCCCTCTGCTCCCTGTGAGGAGCTGCAGCTGCCATCAGGCCTCCCCTCAGCTCCTAATGTCAAGATGTTAAGGCAGTTCCTCCTTTCTAGTAAAACTGAGGACTTGAACAGGGGGGATTGCTTTAAAGCATATTTACTCTTCAGTTTAGAAGCAGCCATTGTGTCTAATTTGTAAAGCATGTGTTGCTGAACTGCTGCAGCCTAAGTGAGCAATCACCTTGTCTTACAAGTCAGCGAGCACTTGGGTTCTTTACCACAGGATGTCTGAGGGTCTCTAACAGCTCTTAGTTAACACGCTCCTTCCTTACAAGCAGTAGAGTTTGGTTTAACCCTGAGCATGGACAAACTCAGCTCCTTACCAAGCACACAAGGCCAAGAAGCTACACAAACACAGTAACATCATGAACCACATAATACGCTCTGCTCTAGAGAACACTAAGAAGCAGGCAGACACATTCCCTATTCCCTGCACATTACAGTAGGTAAGGAACTTGCTCTGATTTTTTGTATACACAGCTCAGAGAGCTTTCAGAAGCAACGTGCCTGCCTAGATGTAATACTTTAGCACCACATACGAATGGTGGGATGGATTACTACAATTAGACACTAACTATGAAACAAAGCAGTACTGAGACAGGAAACTATTGTATCCACATGTAAATTAAATTGCCAACTTTGTAAAAGCACCAAGAGGCCATATTATCAGTATTGGAAAAGATTCTGAATTAGGCAGTTAATAGGTGCAACAGAGGTACAGAAATATGGCTTTTACTAATTCAGCATTAGTTCATTTATTGAAGAGAGAAATCAAGATTCCAAGTACAGAGTGTCACTTACATAGCTACTAGGATGGATGTCATGACGTGTACAGAGAACAGACTGATAACAAGATGGAAGCTAATGGAAATGACAATGGATGGTGTTAAGTAACTAACAAAAGGTATTTAGGAATCTTCTCAACTCCTATCAGGGCAACTATGGAGAAAATGCTCAGGATGGCGCCCTTCAAAGAAATATTTTATTTCCTGTACAGTACTTTAAGAAAACAACTCAAAGCACTGCTCTCTCTTTAAAACCTGAAAAACTAAACAAACAAAACAAAAACTACATAGCACCTGGGAACTTTCTTTGAACAACAAATACAAAATGCTACACAAATGGGTTACATAGACATGCTAAGAATCCCACCATTAATTCTACAGAAGAGGTTAGAATCTGTGGTATGGTTTACAGAAGTGTCAGATACTAACTGCACTGTGTACTTTGCAATGCATTGTAAATTTAAAATCATTAGCATCCCACGCTAATTGGAGAAGCCTTTCTAATAAAGCTAAAAGGCTTCTGTCAGAATCTCCACCTGCTGAGCGAGCGTAAGCTAATCTTTGTATTTCCACTGAGTGCTCAACATATTATAGGCTAATTTTTGATACTTGTTGTCTGTTACTATTAACATCATTAAAAGACTGCACATTCATAACGCTCTCTTAAAGTGTTTAAATGTTCCTATTACAAGCAGGGAACAGAAACAAAGGAGTCGTGCTCATTTTTATAGGCTATCAGCAGTAGAGCCAGGAACAAAACCCTTCAACTAGATTCCGGTATAGCTCCTTTTCAAGGTACTTTTTTGTTGTTCCTGTAAAAGGCTTTTAATTAACCACTGCAGAACATTACCTGTTGCACAACAGTGCTTACTGCACTCCCCCCAAAATCAAAGACACAAGAACTTGAAAGAAGACAAGGCACACACAACACATACATTGTTAAGATAGCATTAAGCAAATCTAATAGAGGCACAACCTATTTTAGAGGTTGGTAATTCTCCCTTGGAATCTAGCGCTATAATGAAGAATACAAAAACCTGGAGACACAAGCCATGTTCTAGTTTATAGAAACAGTAGACTTAACTTGCTCTTTCCTTAGACAACTCCTCATTCTGCAAACAAATTCAAATATAATGTGTCAAAAATTCTGAAGATATTCTCCTGACCTCTCATAAGCTCTCTAGACATAAACAGGCCACATGCATTGATTGCTCAGGCCACTGCACATGCTAATTTCTGCAGATCACAATAAGTGTTACCTTCCACAGCTAAAGTATTTGAAGCTCTCAAATTACAGGATGAGAACATTCACAGTTCAAGAATCTTCAAGGGCCTTCTTCCCTCTAAAATAACAAAATATATTCAGACACCTTTCTAAAAAATACATATCAGTTGTTTCATTTATTTGCACACCAGGAATAGAATTTACAGGCAGTCAAGACAGGAAGAATGATTTTCAAACACAGTCCACACAAACATGCAAGTCACACAGTACTCGGGAGAAAGCAAACACTGGGTTTATATGAAGACATTAAAATACTCAAAAGTATTTCAAAGGTTTTTCAGACAAACATTGGGATTCCAAGAGAATGTGCATTTCTGTATCCACAGTAGTCCACCACTAAGTCTGTGACATTAAGAAGCCATTCTCCACAGTGTATAGAAAATGGCAGCTTATGCTGACCTACTGATTCTACAGAACAGAGATCCCAAGTAAATGAAAGTGACTGGTAATATGATCAGTCCAAGACACACACGGTACTTCTCTACAGTACAGTTAGAAATTTTATGTTTGTATGTTTAAGTATATAAAGGGCAATTTGGAACACATTCAAGCACTCCAGAGTATACTCTAGGCCACGTTCACTCATTGTACAAGGACAGAAGCGACCTGCAGAATTGCTCAGGACACTGCGTGCAGAAAAGCTTGGTTTTGTCCTACTGCTTCATCGAGAAGCTAGATTATAGGCCGTAACTGGTGACAGTGGAGCCTACAGGCTTCACTCTAAATGGAAACTGAGTTTACAGACATTAACAACTTCATGGCCTTGTAGCAGAAATAGAGGATCACGTTTCTTATGCCAGAGTAGGTAGTGCAGTAGTAGAGGAACCTTAAAACTTTTCCAACACAAGTCAGTGGGCTAACAACGACTTCTGTGCAACACCTTCCTATAAGCTCTTCCAGCTTTGCTGAAATCATTTTTTCTTCCTCTCCTCTTAAAAAGAATCAGTTTTCATTTTAACTTTACCATCAAAATGAATCATTCTGTTATAGTACTAGTATATTTTAAGCCTTCCTGCATAGTCAACCTTATCTCTCTGCCTTGCCTTATGTAAATAAAACTTAAGATGCAGAGAGCTCAAACAAACTGCCTAGCACACAGGAGTTTTAGTGGAGAATTACACCTCACTTCTCTCTACTAAGTGATCACCTAACTCTACTTGTGTTTTTCAACACAATGTGCACCAATTTCAGTCAATTTCTGTTCAGATTAGATTTTTGCAAAATACTTCTATTATATGGTAAATAAGAATTTTTTACGCTGTGTTGCCTTCAAAAAAACTGAAGACAAGTAAAGGCAAATCAAGTTCTTTATCTCCCACTGTAATGACAGAACCCTTTCCCTTTATTTCCTATCAAATCAATAGCCATCACTTCAGCTCCTGAAAACCACCAAGGAACTCAGTACCAACTGCTCCAGAAAAAAATGGCATGAACAGTCCTGAAATCTGTCTTACACTGAAGCAGGAAATCACCAGAGCTAACCAAGAGCCAGTGATCTGGACCAGTACCCTGCAGCAGTAGCTAATGAACCAAGCAACTACAGATGCTCCAAAACAATTACACTGTTTCCGTCTGGCTCTCTAAAATAATCAGTTTATGCTCAAATGCTTTTATGATCAATTTTAAGGATTTCTCTCCCTCTCAACTCTTTTTCCCACCTTTACCTCTGTTTACACTTGAATTGCATATGCCCCTAAGACAAAGATTTTTTTTTTTTTTTTTTTTTTTTTTTTAAATCAGAGAACTATGCAGAGCGTTCTTAATTAGGTAAGGAATGTACTGCCATGTCTTCCAGGTTCATGTTAGCAGCAAACCTTCTACCGGAAGGTCTATAGAGTACTACTTTACAGTGGACTAGAGCTATTACAGCTGAGATACTATGAAGCCAGTAGCAAAATACTGTGAAACCACTTCTGTCTGTACGGCTTTTTTCTATAAATCATCTTGAGACACCTTGCTTGCTCTGTGCTCTCATCGCTCACTACTCACTAGTGTGCTCACTACACCACACACACAAAGGATACATGTTGTGTAGTAAGGAGCTGAGAAGTGAAGATGATCTGAGCAGACAAAGGAGGAATTTAATCTTTTTTTCTTAATTGTTACTAATTTTGCAACTTCTGGCTCTAGATTTGTTTGCTTGCATAAATATATATAGCATTCCATTCATTTTTGTTGGATCTTTAGATAATTTCCTCACTTTTCCCATAGTAGTAAACTAAACAAACCAGTCTAATCAAGAACAAACTGCTACTAAGTCAGAAAAGGCTAAGAAGGAAAGAAATAATCATAGTTAGCACCTTTTTGTGGGATCACAGTGACTTGGTATCTGGTATCTGTGTCAATGAAGCAAAGTTTTCCTCCACAGGGCTCAATTCATTTGCATCCTGTATAACTCAAGAAGCCTGCAGAAATTACTATCAAATCAAAATACCATGTTTTCTATTTGTGATGACACAGTGAACAGCTACATACAATGAATGGATGTGCTTGCTGTTCATTTCTGGAAGCAACTACTCTTACCAATAACAAACAAGCATCAATAAAGTAGCTTCTCTGGACTACTTTTTAAATATATTAGTCATTTCATTTCAGATAAATGAAAGTCACGACTGAATACTACACAATATCTCTGCACATTTCAAGATTTCTGCTTTTATTTAAACAAGTACTGACAGTGGTTCCCATAAGCCTGTATGTACAAAGGAAAGAAACTCATCATAATGCATGCTTCAAGCAAATTATCATTCCCTTCTTTAATAGGCTGGATGAGAGCATGTCAGATACTAGAAGGATCTACTTTACAGCCAAGCTTCTCCTCCCATGCTATGAGTACACTGCCATAACTCCATCTTCCTTTTGGCAAAACGATGAGCAAACAGCACTTTTGGAGTATTTCCCCGGTACCACAGTATAATTCAGTAGCTAACAGGACCAAATGAGGGATTTAGGGACTTGCTAGCATAAACAACAAAAGCATACTGCTTCTCCAAAAGCTCACTAGACACTTTGCTGGAGAAAACTCCTTAAAATGAATTTATTTTTTTTTTAACTTTAAAAAAGGCAATACATAACTTATACACAGCACAAAGCCATCTTCACAGTGAGGAACAACTCCAGGTTTAACAATTACACGGGATACTAAGACCTCAGACTAAAGGTATGTATAGTAAACCTCAACTCTCTTACATAATCATACTTCAAAGGGAAATCAGATCCACAGTATAACAGTGCGCCCTTGAAAGGCGCACATAGAAAGAACATCATGTTCACACTATGAACCAAGAGGCATATGGAAATGGACAGATTCCTTGAATTTCACTCTTTTTTAAAACAAATGTATATGGACTTTTTTCAAGCCTAGGCAAGAAAAAGATATTCTAACACATTTCCAAATCACGTATAAAATGCTTTGTTGCATAGGTAAGTAAGAGACAAGTTTAACCTGTAAGTTAAACAACAGGAATAGCTGTACACTTCAGACAATCAAAATCTAGCCAGAACAATACTTGTCTAAGAATGCATAAGAATCACTTGTTACCAACAGCAGAGTCCACAATGTCAGAGCTCATTTTCAAGTTACATATCTACATACACATTGACTTTACACTACGTTAATATTACTATCCCCTGCTTCCCAAGAGATAGTTTCTGAGGAAGTCAGGTGATGAAGACACCAATGATAAAGTAATCTGTCAAAATACTTAACTCTGTATGCATTTCTTGGTAACACCATTGAGAGAACACAGATGGAAACAAAGAACTGAAAGGTGTCTTCTCAAGGAAAAAACAACAGCAAACACAAACAAACACAAAAAAAAACAAAAACAAACACCACAAGTTTAATTGCTGTTATTACAGGCTATATGATCTCTCATTTTTAAATTCAGTAAGTTCAGTCTGAATTACTCTCATTTGAAAGCTGCATTATAACTTTGCTTTTCTATAACTCATTCATCATATCCAGTCTATAGCTTGTCCAGTTTACATGCATTTGTTCTTGTGCCGACATTGTCTTTTAGATTAAATAGTTAATTTTCCTCCTTATTTTTACTTTCTGATGTTTGCCTGAAATACAGTCACATGTAATGCAGGGGTTCAATGAGTACTTCATATACCATTAGCAAACATAATCAAAAGAGAAGTCTCAGACTGTCAGCATAGCTGTCTTCTGCAGACAAACTCTGATCAGAATCAGCGAACTCACAGCAGAAAACCAACCTAGCAGGAAGCCAACCTACCAAAACAAAGCTTATTTTGTCATCACCTCAGTTCCCCATTTCAGCTCCCCACAGAACAGCTTCTCCTTTGCATCAGTTGAAAGGTGGCAGAGAGAAAAAGGGTAGAATACTCATGTACTCACTGAAGTCACTGAAAGCATTTATCTGACTATAGTCTCAAAACTGACTTTATTAGCCTACCTAGCCTCTTCTAAGTCATCCTTGTTCTCTAAAACAGACTGGCCAAGGAATATCACTTCCATTTCTGGAAGTGACAGAGAGAATCTGAATTCATTTTTATAAAAGTTGGATCAGAACGTTTATACACTGATAAACATATTAATACATTATTAATTATAGGAAAATATTTGTTGCACCCTTTCCCCCCAAATTATTCCACTTTTGTGGCTTATCCTGGATCATATGCAATCTTTTTTCCTCTTCCAGAGGTCTTCCAATGTAAATTCCTAAGCCTACATCATTATTACTCATTTCTATTACATGTCTTCACCACGCATCCCATTTCTACCATCCCAGTGTTTATTACTATCCAGTCACTGCATGACATCCCTGTCTTCCTTTGTACCAATGATTCTCCAACTTAGGTAATCACTGTTAGATCTGACTGTGTACATGCTGCCATAGCCACTCAAAACGCCCCAAGTCAGACTTGAGAAACACCACTTGCAAGCATTGCTCAGATCAGCAGTTCCTCTTGTGACACAAATCTGTTGCTGCTTTATCTTCTTCATACTGATCCTTACCCGAGTTCTAGCTCTTGTACTAATTCTCCAGCACCTCTAACTTCAAAAAAGATTTTGTTGTACTATGAGATACATTATCAAATTCAAGGCAAATTAGAACTACTATATTTATTTTACAGAGAAATTAAATCAATCATTAATTCTTACAAAAGATGCAGGTCAGTCTGGCATGACCTATCTTTAGCAAATCCACATAGGCCTGACTCTGCTTATTTTCATATTGTTAATTAAATTCTTTCCTTCACAAATTCTCTGGAGTCTTGCATGCTACTGATGAAGCTCATTAGGCTGTGGTTGTGCATCTCCCTGCCTCCAGTTCTTTCAGGATACACTATGTATTTCAGTAACAAATCTGTTTAGTCAGAGGTAGAATACATTTACAAGTCCTGTTCTCAGGACTCCAGTTTCATGGATGAGTTCTTCCTAAATTCTGAAACAAGCTATCTGAATTCTTTAATCAAGTCAGTGGAATTCATGTCTTTGCCTCCCCATCCCATCTTTATTTTCATGCTTGACATCATTTCTTTCACTGAAAAAGATGACAAAGGATTTGTTTTAAGATAATCTGCGTATGATTCAAAGACATAAGCCTCCCATTCTACTTACCAACTTCCCTCATCCAGTTCTTTTCATATTTATGTGTCTGAAGACTGCCGTAGTTGGTTTTCCTTTACAAAGTTGGGCTGTTTGTGGCTCTAAAAAATGTATTTATATTCCTGCAGTTCTTACTCCAGTGACACTGCCACTCCTCCCTCCTCAACTATCTTCCTCTGCAAATTCTCCAATTGATTTCTCAAGATAGAAAGAAGGAAAACTGATTTGAAGGTCTTCCCATCTATTTTTTGACAACACTTGAAAAATCACTTCTGAAACCGTATTACTGGCATCAAGGTAACATTCAATGTTATTTATAGTTTTTGGTTTGCTGTTGTATACAATCTGTATAATATTGCAAGTAGTACAAACTCGGATGTAACGAAAGCCACATCCACTTTTGTCTCCAACCTATGTTTTTTCTTACTGGCCAACAAGAAGGATGTGGGCACCTTTATAGGTGTTCTTCTTCCTAAGACACTGACGTTCACCTCTTAGTAGTCTTTGGCAAGAAAACAACTTGCTAAATATTGCAAACCTTGCAACCCAAGGTGATCTAATTACATCTAGAAACTGATCCTGCGAATATCCACATGTGAACAGACCCTGGATGCCTTGAGAAGGACGCATTACAAAATCATGCAGATTTCTTACAAAAATGGATTTAAGGACACGCACAATGATGATCACCCTTAAGCTTTAGCCTTTGTGGTACGGCAATTCGTTTCACACGTTAACATCCTGAGCTTGTTTAATTTCCTGAAGTATTAACAAATATTAACTTAACTCTCTGGTACCTTGTACAAATGTGATGTTCACATCAGGACAAATTCACAGATAACGACTACAGCATAAAATAATGTTTTCAGAATTTTTGTAAAGACAGAAAGCTCCATGGAAAAGACTGGTCTGCCTTCTCTTGCTTTCTAAAGAACTTCTAGAAACGCTGAAGCACATTGCTGTAGCAGTGCTCCCTTAATTGGATTGTTTCATTTCTCCAACAACCAAAGCATATTGGGATCACTTCAAAAACACCTTTTGAGAAACGCAAATAAGAAGTTCCAGTGAGTAGCCAGCCCCACTGAGACACTGAAATGGGATCTCTCAGGCTTAGATAAGGAGAGAAAAGAAAGGAGGAGGAAATGGAAAGAAAAATAATTAACATATATTAAAGAAAACCCAACAGATTAAATTTAACATTCCTAATGTAAATTATAAGCTCAAGATGCTAAATTTGGGTTTGGTTGTTATAACTACGCTGACTGCCACTCCATAAACTATCTGCTTAAAGAAAGGCTGCTAGTCCTGCAGACTCACTGCAGGTCAAGCCCAACATTACAGCTATCTGCTGCGATAATAACAAAGCAGCGATATTTGGAGACAAGCTGGGTAACAAAATCTGATTTCCAGAGTTTTCTTTCACTTTAGGGATGGAAAGTTCAAGCATTCGAAGTTACCTTGGAGCTTCACAACGTTTAAAAACAAACTAGCAACCATGTGATGAGAAGTTATTCATCATTTGCAAACTATTTGCTTTCCTGACCACAGCACTGCCTTCTGAAGCAGAGAACACAATTTACTCAGGTTTCTAGAGACTGCCCAATCACAGAACGTGCAATGACTCCAAGAGTTTAAATGCCAGATGTGTTTCTGGGTGTAAAACTTGAAAAAACCGTTTGAATACCTGCCATTTTATCGGATCACATGCAATTCTATATACACAGCCTCAAAAAAAATCCTTCCTGCAACAGCCCCGCCACGATTAAGTTAGAGAGCAAAGGAGGAAAAGCAACGAGAGCACAAAATACCTACGAAACACGGGACGCAGAGGGCCTTGGGGACGCACCGAGCGCTGGCGGTGCGCGGCTGTCGGGCGGCCCCGCTCCCGCCCGCCCTCGGGCACCCCACAGCCCACACCGGCGAGGGGCTCGTAGGAAGGAGCTCGCAGCCGGCCCCCTGCCCGGAACCAGGTCACGCTCCCGGAGCCCAGTACCCGCGCCCCTCACCTGGCAGCCCTTCTTGTGGTGGAAGCCCACCACCACGATGTGCAGCACCGGGCCCCGCGGGGGGGCGGCCGGCGGCGCGCCCCACTTCTCCATGGAGCCCGGCGACGGCCGCCCCGGAGGATGCCGCCCAGGCCGGGCTCTCGCTCCGCCTCCCGGCGGCGAAGGCCGGAGGGACGGACCCCAACCGACCGCGCTTCCGCAGCGCCCGGCGGGGAGAGGCGGGGCAGGGCCGCCCCCTTCCCCCTCGCCCTGCCCCCAGCCGCGTTGTGTGCCGGCCCGCCCCTCCCATCCTCCTCCTCCCCCGGCTCCCGGCGATCGGCGCCGGGCGGGAGTGGGCGCCGCTGGTCCTGGGGGAGCGGCCCCGCGGGCCCGCGTAGTCGCCCCCTCGAGGAGACTCACGGGGAGCAGTGCAAATGTAGCGTGAGAGGCAAAGATGAACAGTCCTCATCTGCCTGCCCCCAAGATCGCGCTCCCTCATTAACCTTGGCGATTCGGTTCTGTGGAAATCCGAGGAAGGTGGTCTTTTGAAAAGAACTATAAAAGAATAGTGCTCAGAGAAAAGCTCGTTGCCAACACAATACCCAGAGGCTCAAATTATAACAATAAAGCATGTAATTGCGTATTGTTCCTCAGTTTCAGCAGAAGTTCCATTATGTGGACTTCGGGGAGCAAAAGATAAGCTACAAGGAGCAATCCAGCACAAACACCCTATCCATTATCTCTTGCAGAAATGAGATAGAGGAAGAAAAGACGAATGGGAGTACTCAGAGCTCATCCTCAGTTCATTAAAGACAGGGCAGACTGGCACTGCTCTCACAGCTATGGGTTTTGCATTCCAGAGGCATCTCCATGATACTGCTGAATAATGGTGGCTTACTGCTTCTCTGAATAGGTGATGAGATTTTTTTTTTCACTGCTTGGAATTTTTCCTTCTCACTAAGGCAATAAAAATGTTAAATGTCAGATTGAACAACATCAGCCTGTTCCAGGAAAACTGATTGACAGCATCCTTCTTCACGGCTCACATGGCTGTGCTTGTGAAAAAGGAAAGAAGGGTAGAGCTGCAGTCAGACGGAAGCTCTTAGAAAAGTCTCAGTTGAAAATTTCCTACTAGATTTTTCTTTCTCTTAGATGTATATCTAATAGGTATCAATAAAAACTCAGCCATATACCAGAGCTGCTCCAAAAGTAATGCCTTCTGTTTTATGATGTTGGTCCATGATGTCAGAGACAGATGTTGGTGGTAGGGTGGTAGGAGTTGAACCAGTATCGCATTCCATGTTGATGCCGTGTGACAGACGGCAGCAGAGGGGCAGTCTGACCAATTGGTGTCTGACGTGGAAATGCATCTGAAAGTGTATCTAAAAGGGGACTACAAGAAAGAAGGGGACAGACTCTCTGTCAGGGCCAGTTTTGATAAGACAAGGGGAAATGGTTTCAAACAAAGAGAGGGGAGATTTAGGCTGGAAGTAAGGAATACGTTTTTTATGGTAAGGGTAGCGGAGCGCTGGAACAGGTCGGCCAGAGAAGTGGTGGATGCCCCATCTCTGGAGGCATTCAAGGTCAGGCCGGACGGGACTCTGACCAAGCTGAGCTCGCTGTAGGTGTCGCTGTTCATTGCAGGGGGTTGGACTAGATAACCCCTAAGGGCGACGCTGTGATTCTGTGTCAACACAGTAAGGTGGCGGGTGGTCCGCTTCAATACTGGCAACAGTGACGGTGGGTCACTTCCAGTGGTGCAGCTTTTGATGAGCACAGCACGCAGGCTCTCATTCTCGGTTGGCGAAAAAGCACAGCTAATGGCGCGCCGGCAGGCGAACGAGGGCTCTGCCGGCCGCTACTCAGGGCTGCGTCCCGCCCGCCCGTCCTAGCCTCTACTTCCGCAGGAGGCGGCAGCGATTGGCCAGGTCTGGCGGCAATATGGCTGCGAATGCGAGCACCAACCCGTCACAGCTTCTGCCGCTCGGTGAGCAGCGCTGTTGGCGGGCTCTTGCGCGGGCTCGGTCTCTGGGGTGATCGCGGGAGGAGGGGGGAGTCCCGCGCTGTGTCCGGAGTGGGAGCGGCCGTAACAGAGGGTAAAAGCGGGATCTATAAGTGAGAAACAAAATTAGTTCCCCCCTTCCCGCGTTGAGGAAATGAGGAGAGTCGTTGCTCCCGGTCGGTCGGAGGTGATGGGAGCTGGCGCGTCGTAGCGCTGCTCGGCCCCCTCGGAGTGCACCTCTGGGTCGGTTGGTTTCTGGCAAATACATTAATGCACTTTTTTTTTTTCGTTGTTGTTTTTAAATCTACAGAGCTTGTGGACAAATGTATAGGCTCTCGCATTCATATCGTGATGAAGAGCGATAAAGAAATTGTTGGTACGCTTCTAGGATTTGATGACTTTGTCAGTATCCTTTGGTGGATGTTATCTGTGGCCATTGACTTCATGGGAGACTCAGTTCGTTTATTGTTCTGGGAAGTTCCTTGGGTAGAGCCCTTTTGTATGGATTAGGTATATTAATCTGTGTGGTATCAGTTTGTTTGTGTTGTGTTTTTTTTAATTGACAGCTAAAATCATAGCTTAGTATGAAATGAAAATAAATTGCCCACCTCTGCTCTGCCCTTGTGAGGCCCCATCTGGAGTACTGCGTCCAGTTCTGGAGCCCCCAGCACAGGAAAGATGTGGAGCCATTGGAGCGGCTGCAGACAAGGGCCATGAAGATGATCAGAGGGCTGGAGCACCTCTCCTATGAAGAAGGGCTGAGGGAGCTGGGCTTGTTCAGCCTGGAGAAGAGAAGGCTCCTGGGAGATCTCACTGCGGCCTTCCAGTGCTTGAAGAGAGCTTATAAAAAAGAGCAACTTTTTACATGGTCTCCTAGTGATAGGATAAGGAGGGATGGCTTTAAACTAAAGAGAGGAAATTTAGATTAGATGTTAGGAGGAATTCTTTTCACTGAGAGGGTGGTGAGGCAGGCTGCCCAGAAAAGCTATGGATGCTTCCATTCCTGGAGGCGTACAAGGTCAGGATGGATGGACCCCTGAGCAGGCTGATCTAGTGAGTGGCAGCCTGCCCACGGCAGGATATTGGTCTTTCTCTGGAACTGGTTGGGTTTTAAGGTTCCTTCCAGTCTAAGTCATTCTTTGAAAAGAAATCTGGGCCTTATTTTCCTTGAAACTGAACTTTCAGACATGGTGTTAGAAGATGTTACAGAATTGTAAGTATTATTTTTACTCCTCATTGCTATTTAAACTTTGGTTTCCCAAGGAAGAATGTGGTATAAGGTCTGTGCAGTCACAAATACTTGCAAACTGAACAGTTTATTTCCTGGACCTAAACTACACAGGATGACCTATTCAGGACAACGGTGTCATAGAGTAGTTTTGCATGATTTATCTCAGTAAATGCTCAGAACCAAGTTTGTAATTTGCAGCCTTAATTTTGCATGGGTTCTGTGTTGAACCTTCCAGTTGTTCGTTTTTTACATTTCCTAATGTCTAGTTAAGGATTTAACAAGTTGTCAGACTGAAAGATTAAATATTTTTTGCTTTGTCATGCAGTGTTGCTATTTGAAACCTATCTTGAATATCAGTGTTATTGAAGAAATTGCCAAGTTTTAGAGGGCAAATCTGTGTTTTTATGTGCTGAGCAGAAAAGTACAACAAATCTGTTTAGTTGCCAGGTAGCTTTTCCTACTTAGGTAGTCAGTGTATCAGGTAGATGCTGCAGTGTTATTTCCAGTAAATGCCATCTTAATATGTGGATTTGCATCAGTGCTGTAATCAAAAGTGTAATCATTGTTGATGATAATGTGCTCATATTATTTTCTAATATTGCTTCAGTGAGATCACACCTGAAGGCAGAAGAATCACAAAACTAGACCAGATTTTGCTAAATGGAAATAACATAACAATGGTAAGTAATCACTGTAAAAAGTCTGCCGGAAAAGTGATCTTATTGATGTATTTCATATATTTTACAGCTTAAAATGCATGAAAAGAGGAGCATGAACATGACCATGATTTTTTTTTCATAAATGCTTTTTTGGTTTTATAAGGTGTGTGAGGGAATCTTTGAAAGAGTCTGGTTGACACAGCGGCTTTTAACTCATGAGTGTCTGTGTAAGTCTCTAGGGTGAGATACATCTACATTTCATCCATTATCTTATGTATAGAGGTGTTTGCAGCAGCGTGGATACTTACAAGTTTGTTAAGTTATTTGGCTATTATTTATCATGTGATGCCCAGTGCTCTGGAAAAAAAACAATAAGGTGGAGCTTTGTTGGGCTATAACAAATCAGAAGCACTTTATGTTTATTACTTGTTGATGTGTATAGATCAGTACTAAAACAATAATATTGCAGTTGTGCATCACTAAGTGAATTCTGAGGCATTTTCTATACTTTACTACAAAAGCAGATGTGCAGTACTTCATTTGCTTGCCTGCACAGATGGCTGGAAAATGTGGACTTCCTACATAAGGGCGTTCATGATTTTGTGGCAAGAAAAGAGGAAGACTGACTTGAGTCTATCTGCTCTGTGTGAATGGGGAGTGATCTCCATATTGCTATCCCACCCTTCTGAGTAAAAGCTATTTTGACTTAATTTCAAAGCTTTTTCTTGCTTTGGTTATTGTTCTGCATTCTTAATGCATTGTGCATGTTCTGGCTTCTTGCATGGGTAAAATTATTATCATCCAGTTGATTTGGTGGCATACTGCCCTTAAAGCAGAAGCTAGTGATCCTTAAAGTACCCATATTCAGCAAAACTCAACCATGCTTCTGTTCTGGGGATCTTGTGCCTTTTTTGAGGGTTTATCTTCCTATGTCAAGAAAGCTGTGCTGTAAAATTAGTAAATCCATATCAAAAGCACCTCAGGTCTTTGTATTTTAAAAGTGTGTGGCTCATTATTAAGAAAATAAAAGTAAAATGATTATTTGACCCCTTTTTTCCCCTTTACCTTTGTTCACGTTTTTGCTCAGTTCTTTATTCACAGGAAAATACTATGCCAGCTTGTTTCCTACTGTCTGTAGAAGGATTCAGTCTTTTTATATATGTATATATTATTATTATTTTATCTGTATAGGCTCTGCTTATCACTAAAAGTTGGAAAGAGCAAAATAGCTTTTCAACATAGCAATGTTCTGGAGAAGAATCAGCAGTTGGAGAAATGCTTCTTGTAAGGAGGCATGTTCTTTGTCCTTTTAAAAACAGAGTTTCAAGATGGAATCATCACCTTGAAATGAATAACAGGAACAAAAAGCATAGTATATGTTATTTGGGAACTCCTTTGTGCATAGTGTTAAGCATGCTTTATATTTTGGAGTTTCTCTTTGACATGTGCTCCTCTTTCAGTGACCGACTTCCTTTTTTGGGAAGGTAGTAATGAATCTAAAAACCACTTTTGTGGTCTACCGTGAAGTCTCCATCTGCTAAAATGTTTTAAAGGAAGAACTGTCATGTATGAATTTGAATAATTCAAATCTGTGGTGCTAACGCAGAATTATCTTATTCTTTTCCAGCTGGTTCCTGGAGGAGAAGGACCTGAAGTATAAATTGATACAGATGTCATCTATGAAGACATGTTATATATCGTCTAAATAGAGCCTTGGGGGTCTGGGTGATTTTTTTTGTTGTTTGTTTATTTACGCACTTGCAGTTGACATTTGATAAAAGGCAAAGATTTCCTTTTCAGGAAAGGTGCATTGCTAATGCTGACTTTGTAAGTTGAAATCATGACTTTCTTGTAAAGACATACTAATTTGCTCAGAATAAAGGCTTTTGTTTTGTTAAGTATTGTATTTTGTTATGTAAGAGTTTGTAAGAACTGTGTTTCTATTCCATCAACCAGTTTAAAACCATGTTTCAGTAACTGTTAGCTTTCATTTTTTCTGTTTATTGCATTCATTTATGGCCCAATCCTATATAAAGCACAAGCATTGTTCTTAATTGGAATACAGGCAAAACTAAACTAGACCCTTTGTTTAAACTCTGCTTCAGGCTGTGGCACCAGAAACCACGTGGAAGAGTGCTGTAGGATTGTGGAAATGCTTGCCAAGTGAATGCATCCATTTGATGCTCAGCAGCCTTCACTTCTGCTGTCTGAGTTTCAGCCCTCTTGGCCACCTTCTGCTTGGTAAATACACTTTCTCACAGTAAAGATGCTAACAATATTTGACAAATATGAGCATACAGGCCAGACCTTAGTCTATATTTAGCAATAGAATGCTGGTAAAACTTTTTAATTCATATCAGTGATGATTTCATCTTTACCACTAAGTGGTGCTGTGTATACTTTTAAGCTAGGAGCTGCCCATGCCGGATTAGAGTTTGGAGTAGTCATTTTAGACAAAAGATCGTCTTTACTCTCATTTTGTTTTCCTGTGATTTAAGGAGTTGACAGATAGTGGGGGTAACTACTACTTCAGGAGACTTTCTATAAAGTAAGACATTGATGTGTGTGTTGGTTGTTCGGGGGAGCAAACATCTGATTCTGAATCTTGTCCAATGCAGCTTATAGTCCATAATATACTACTCACCTGATTCCAGTGTTCAAATCTCTTTGGTGAAGGATTGCAGGTGCCTGCTGTTGCTATAGAGACATACAGAGTAGAGTATGGACTCAGGCAGGAGGAAGTGCCTTGCCTTCCCACCACCAGAAGTGGAAAGAAGAGTTGAAGAATGGAGTTTGGGAGCAGAATTCTGTGAGGAAGTAGCACTAGGTCATTTTACTTAGCCTTATCTGCCTTCTGTTAGTTGGGTTTCAGACTGACATATACTGAGAACGTTTTGCTTTAGCCTTTTCAGGGAAGGAACATGCTGCATTAAGACCTAATTCTTCTGTATATATTTGTCGTCATTGAATCTAAGTATTGCACTCTATACCAGTGACTCCCTGAATGGTTTTTCATTTTCAGCTTTTAAAAAATATGTCAACTAAAATACTTAAAACAGAAACCAAAACACTTTTATTTGGTTAAAACATCTGTTTCTTTGGATCCTTATTTCCTAGAGATGAGTCTTTTCATTGGAGCACTTAAAAGATTTCTAGCCAGTGTAGTAGTACTTTTTTTTTTTATTTTAAATGAGATTCTATACATATTTTAGGGTATGCATTTCCATCAGTATTTTGAAAATGTTGTTGAAGAGTATTTTTGTGTTGGGAGGGAGAAAGCAGATATTGGCTCAAAAGCAGCTTTTCAAAGGTAAACTTATTTCTTTCAGGAGTTTTATTCAAGCAGCACAGATATTTTATGCTATCAGGATTTTGTTTCTTCTGGAATTAAAAAAAATTGTGTTGCTTTGCTTCCTTATTCTGTTGATTATTCAGTCCCTTCAGAGGAAGTGCTAAGACTGTTGTCTCAGGAGGGCATTTTCCTTCATGACTTTGCAGGCATCACTCTGAAGGCGGTTTCTTTGCTTCTACATGCTGTTAATAATTTATAAGATGGAAAGATTTGTAACTATGAGCTGGAAATTTAAAAGTATTCTGGACTGGACTGGTCTGATTTGCTTTGTGTTCAGTAGTCCCAAAGTCTGTTGCTTTGGAAATGTGAGTAAGCTTTTTCCTGCTGACTTTATGAAATTTATTTTCTCTGTTTATCTATGTACTTCTTTGACACGGTGGAGGCCCTCAAAGAATGGGATGGTGTCACAAGCACTCACACACAGCGTTTCCACTTTAATTCAAATAATTGGCATGTGTTTATTAGATTGCTGATGCCTATAAAAAGCATTTCACTATGGTAATAGTCCCAGGTGACCAAGTGGGTAGGTCTGTTGGTCTAATTAAGCCTCTCTTGCATTGCTGATTTCCCCACCCCATCCCCCATCAAGCTTATATAAAAAAAATCAAGTAACAAGGCCATCTTGAAATAGAAATGTTACTGAGTTTTAAGGCAAGGTGAACTGTTCTTTAGACTGCCTTCCAGTATGCCAAAAGAGGGTTTTTTTTGCCAAACAATTGCTAAATTAAGCTTAATGGTATTGTTACCTATTATGGTCACTGTTAGGGATGAATAAACAAATACATTATGGCTATGTTAATGTAGAGAAATAGTGATTATGGCTAGTAATGATGGCCATGTTATTATAGAAAAGGAAATTAGTTTCTGTGTTCTATTCATACTGGATACACATTATTTGATAGATATGGATAACTATCCACACATTTAGCTAGTAATTAGAATTCATAGAGTGGTTTGGGTTGAAAAGGATGTTAGAGAGTGTCTAGTTCCAACCACCCTGCCGTGGGACGGGACATGTTCCACTAGACCATGGGCTGCTCAGTGCCCTGTCTAGCCAGGCCTTGAATGCTTCCAGGGATGGGGCATCCACAACTCTCCTTAGCAGCCTGCTGCAGTGCCTCATGACCCCCCTAGGGAAGAATTTATTCCAAATATCCAATCTAAATCTACTTTCTACTTTAAACTGTCCTATAGTTGTATTCTCGATGAAGAGTCCCTCTCTTGCTTTTCTTGGGCTGAACACCAAGCAAGAGTTTTTTGATGTTACAAAATAATGTTGTGTGATGTCACCAGGCAATAGACTGTGCCCTCACGGCCCTCCATTGCATATACTGGGGTACAGCAGAGCCTCGTCCAGCCAAGCTTACTCTTGGCTCTGGCTGAGCATGTTTGTGAGACTTAGAGACCTAGCGAGGCTTCCTTTGGTTGTGCTGTGGGGCTCTGGGAGCTGTTCTCAGTGCCCATCCCCACAGCATCATCTGCATTTCCATGGTTCTGCCTGGCTCAGGCAACTGGGCCTCAGGAAGTGCGCTTGAGGCAGCAGAGGTGAGCAGTGTGGGGACGCAGCCCTGGAGTGACTGTGGGCTGGGTGCTGGGGCTCCGGAAGTTACTGGGGCCACAGCTGCAGCCTGACCCTGTTCCAGAGGGGAGCATGAGCTGGGCCAGCTGTGGAGTCAGGAGGGTTTCCAGCTGAGGGACTGGGACAGTGCTGCTGCTTGCCCCAGGATGGCCATTGACAGTGGCCTCCTTGCAGTGTGCAGCAGCTGCTGCAGCGGCACAGCAAGGAAGCAGCTTTTCATTCCCCAGCCTGCTGCAATGAGAAGGGCATGGACAAGGAGGATTTATGTTCCATCTGCTGTGACAGGAGGCCCTGACACCTGCATGGTTCTCTGCAAGCGCATGTTCTGCCTCTGCTGCGTCCTCCTGTGGACCAGGAGGAAACTCACCTGCCCGCTCTGCAGGAGGCTTCTGAGTTTCATCCACTTCTCAGTGCAGACAGATGGCTCTCTGCCTTGTGTCGTCATGCTGCCCTCAAGAGTACAAAGCAGAGAGTCACCAGGAAGTCTCCCTGCAGGGCACTGCCACCTCACACCCTGCTCCATCAAGCAGCCCTGCAGGTCCTACTGAGGAAGAACTCCCTGGTACTCCCCACATAACTCCTGGGGATCTCAGTGCCCATCCCACCATACCCCTCCCCAGGAAGCCAGAGCAGGTGGCAGGAGTGGGACCTTCCACCCAGGGCTGCAGGTGCAGCCTGCCACTCTTGGCCAGAGCAAGGATTGCTCATCCAGGAGGGTCTGGTGCCCCAGGAAGAGAAGGGCCCACAGTGCCCAGGACACTTCACTACCCTGCAAGACTGTCTTTGCACCTATAGTATGTTCTCACCTCTTTGGTTATTTTCTCGTCTCCTGTCCTCCAAAATATTCTGAGCATTTTAATGTGTATTACATGCTAAATTATTAAAATACATAGAGTATTTAAATACAGAGTGTTTTAAATAACTGAGCTACACACATGCTGCTGTGTGTATGTATATTGGTTTGTGTTCTCTGTCTAAAATTACATGTGCAGAGTTGTTTCCTGTTACTCAAGAATCACGTAGCTAAGTAAATAATCTAAGAGCTTCAGTATAGATTGTTTATTAGCAAAGATTTATTATTAAATCTACGCAGCTGTGTTCTTAGGGTTTGCGAGTCTCAGCTCATGGGTATAATATGCATATAGATAATAGCTCACAGCTATTCATGCTGGAGGAAATGGCAGTTCATTCTCAACATTTGAGATCATTGCTTCTGAATTTAACACAACTGAATTTAATAGTATGCATACTGGTGAGATGTTGCAGGACAACTGTTATGCAGAATATCAAAGTAACAGTTTACAATCTTCAGCTTCAGCAACGAAGAGTCAGTCTGATGTATCAAAAGACGCCTTTAAAAAAGATTGCCTTTTGTTTCCTGTCTGCAGTTGTTTGCACAAGGGGCTAAAAAGTTTTTAAAAATACTCTGGAACCTCCTCAGCTTGTTTTACATCTGTAAATATTACTCCTGCTGAGAAAGCATTAAGTGAATCCTACTGCCTTCTGGCATCACAACACAGCTATCTGGGTATAAGGGAAGTGATAAATGCTCATCTGGAGAGGAAAATAGTGTCTTGGAGAAGGGCCTGTCTACTGCTGGAAAATAACTCTCTAAGCTACCCATACCTAAGCAAAATGCTTCTACTATTTCTGATAATCTCTATCTTTGGAGATGGAAGTAAATTTTCTACTCACATGTACAGTAGAGAAGATAACTAAAATCTGGTATTTAAAAAAAAAAAGACTGAAAGCAGTAAATGTTCTAAGTAAATACATCTAAATTGCTTAGTTCACAGGAGTATATATGTTTATCTTCTTAAATCATTCAGATCTACCAAAGAAATCTTGAGAACTGCTGGCCACCGTCTTTGATGATTTAAATAGTTTTCTGTGTAAATGAAATCAAAGGAAAATGGAATCTATGGAAACAGATTCTGTTCTTTGTGTAATTCATGCTTAACTTCTGAGCGTTAAAAGACTGCCAGCTGTGAGGTAGCGATGCTACAAAGATGATCAGTCCAGGGGGTGGTGGGACCAAGGGGATTTGTTTCTGTTGAATAGCATGGCTGCAGGATGCTGCTGAGTCTCGAGGCTGGTGTTGTGGTTTAAACCGGCAGCATTTCAGCATCACACATTTGTTTGTTCGCTCCCCCCCCGCCAGTGGGATGAGAAAAAAGCGAAGTAGAATTTGGAAACTGGATAAAAAACAAAGCAGAACTCATGGGTTGAGATAAAAACTATTCATTAAGACAGAAAAGGAAGAGAAAAGGAAAATAATAATAAAAACAGAAATATATATTTACAAAACAAGTGATGCACAAAGCAATTGCTCACAACCCTCTGACCAATGCCCAGCCTGTCCCTGAACAGCAGTCACCCTGCTGGCCAGCTCCCCTCAGTTTTCCTCACATGATGTCATATGGTATGGAATACCCCTTTGGCAAGTTCAGGTCAGCTGTCCTGGTTCTGTCCCACCCCAAAGCTCCTTGTGCCGCTCCCCCCCCTCACTGACAGGACAGTACAAGAAGCTGAGAAACTGAAATGTCCTTGGCTCCATGCAGCACTGCTCAGCAACAACTGAAACATTGGTGTGTTATCAATATTGGTTTTTTTTCCAAAGCCAGAATGTAGCATCCTACCAGTCACTATGAAGAAAAGAATCAACTGTCCAAGCGGAAACCAGCATCACTGGTAATGTAATGCAGGAGGGGCAAAACCCACCAGTCTGCAAGAGGAAGATGGGGTTTATATGGTTTGGGAGAGAGAAAAGCAGCAGACAGAGGAAGAATGCAATGGTTGAATCCACACTGTGTCACAGATCTGGCTTTGCTGCTTGAAAGCCTGTTTAGTCAAACTGACACTGTATTATTTTAGTACTCCTTCAGATAGCTCTAATTAAAATAGGTGGGCTGCTGGTGAGGGAGAACAGGAGTGCACTTTCTTCTTCCCCCCTTCTACTCTTCCTCCCCCCTGCTTGTTCTCTGGTTGCTGAGCAATGCTCCTCTTTCTGACTTAGTATCACCGGCAGACCTTGGTGTCATGTATCTGCCTCTCCTGCTCTGTCTGCCTCCACGAGGGATAAAATGTCCTACCTGCTGGCAGAAGATTGGTTGCATGGCCAAGAGGAAGGGCAGTGCATGCAGCTCAGGTCTCTCCTCCTCCGCTGGCAAACGTTTGTGTGCAAACAGGGCACAGCCCTGGCAACTGATTTGAGGAGGCTGTTATCCTTAACTGATTGTTTCCACAAACTCGTGAAACCTCATTTCCTGCAGGTTTGTGATCTGCGTTTAATGATGGATGCGTGGTAAGAAGTAAGTTAAAGCTGCAGTCTTTCCCACAGTGAGGAAGGAGTTTTTAGTCATTTGTTCCTACAAATCTTTTCATTAATTTGCATTAGCTTTGCATCTTTGGGCAGTTCTCACGTCTATTTGGATCTAAGGCATTAAAAATGATGGGGAAGTCAGTGATCCTGAACACACGATTTTCCTTTAGGCTGAAATAATGCAGCAGATCATTGCCAGCAGAGCTGGAAACTGAACTCAGATCTAGCACAGTGATGGACTCTATAGTTTCACTCCCTTTGCATTTCAGAAAAATAACAGACTATGGGTCCTTAACTGTAGTATCTGCTCTGGTCATCACATTGGCAACATGACTGTAAGGCAGCTTTAACTTATAATTCACCACATGTTTGTCAGGAACAAATTTTATGTTGTTTTTCAGAGTTTGTGTACAGGGAGTATGTAGTAAGTGTCTGACAGAGTTTTATGGAAATCTTGTATTTAGAACTTGCTTGTGATGCTTTGAGGAAAAAATACATAGGGTCACATGGTTAAAGACAGAATTATACCACCTAGGTACAATTTGACTTCAAGTTGGCTTCATAAAAAAATGTGCCTGAATTAATTAATAAATCTTCAGTGATTTAGAACATTAGTGCTTTTGCTCCTTCTACTTAAAGTACTTCTCTTTTGGGAAAAAAAAAATATATATATATTTAAACAAAGCAGACTTCCCCTCACCATGCATCACGTTTGAGAAGAAGGGAGAAATAGAGTTCCAGAAGAAAGGCTAGTCGTACTCAGTCCTTTCCTTGCATGCTTATGAAAATCATTTGTGATCAAAAACATCCCTAGAGAGCATGATGTTACCTACCTGACGTGCTACTTGCGCTGAAACTGTCTTAACTGCAAGGAGAGTCAAGAAGAAAATTCAGGCAGAGACAATGAGAGCATGCATAATGGAACAAATGCATGGGGTTAGAAAACACAGGCTACATGCATCTGCTTTCTTGCTTTCTGATGCATTCACGGCACTGTTTTTGTCCAGGAAAGGACCGCCCTAGCACAAGAAATTCCCATTCAGAGTTTATTACGTCAGTGTTGAGTTGCCTTGGGATCTTGCTGCAGGAGCACAACAACAGATGAGAGAACCAGCCTGCTGCATGGAAGAGCAGAACAGCTTAGGTAAGTGTTGGCTTCTCTCCCAACAAGAAGTGGGATAATAGGCTGCAACTATTGGACTTCCATACTCATGGAGATAGAACTAGCTGTTACTTTCACGTTGCTAATTGGTACCACTGAAGGGTGACATGAAGATATGGAGGCTTTGTGCTCTGGAAAGTGTGTCTATATTACCAGTGTCATCTTAAACATCTAAGTAAATATGTACCAATTGCTACAGTAATGAAATGTTTTTAGGACTTGCAGTGCTCTGGAGAAGTTTTATGATACCTTTTTTTATGGATAGGGAATTAAAGTCAGCTTTGGAAGTCTCCAGCAAGTGCAGACAGTCCAGTTTGTGCAAGAGCTGTGGTAGTGATGCTGTGATGCTGTGATGCAGCATTTGGTGTCTGTAACTAACTATAGTAAAGTCTGTAGTTATAAGCTGCAAATACACAGAATCACACACACAGAATCACACAGAATGACCCGGGTTGGAAGGGACCTCAAGGATCATGTAGTTCCAACC